>BMAO01019991.1:0-157821 GCA_019973975.1 Trichonephila clavata | reverse complement strand
ATTTGAATGAAGAATCTCATTTCTCTTTCGGCTTTAATGAAGTGCGAAAACAGTTACAGCTGACATGTTTTGATGAATTCAATAATATCAGTCATGTGAAATATCTAATTACTTCCTTTGTATGTATTAAAACCAGACAAAATATAGTGGGGAAAAGATTTTTTCATCTGATTAAATTTGTCCATGATTTTCAAAAACATTTTGATTATTTTTGTACTTATTTATATATCTCGGATGCTTAAAATATATTTTTAAAAAGTAATTTAAATTTTAGGGAGAAATGAGAGACGAAACCTTGCTTTTTCTTCTTTACCATGTTTTTCAATTGCATTATAAGATAATCAAAACAATTCGCAATTGATATGGTGATTAGAATCTCCATAGGATTAACATAATTACGAATTCTGAATGTCTTGTAAATGCAAAACCTGATATTTTGCAAAAAGTTTTATGAATCTTTTTGAAACTTTAGCTCTTAATAGTATCAGTTCAGAGAAATTTAATGTGTAGTAATTAGTATTTTTATAAACCTTTTAATTAGTCATTTATAAACCTTTATTATTAGTCCTCTAAGCCTTTAAAGTGAAGCAAATTTCAATTTATGAATTTTAATTTTAAAATGGATTCTTATTGGCCCAATTAGTCTTTCAAATCGAAACCATGATATTCTGATAAGGCATTGATTGATTCGTGATCGTTATCATAGTTGATAGATGTCTGTAATCGAAAAGCAACATCATTTTAACCACATATCTAGAATTACTTTGGTACTTACGCACTATCGCAATCATGCCAATTTAAAGATAACTCACCAAATTAGCAACACCGATTTCTCGCATATCGTAGGCGCGGAATTGGCAACCATGTGCTTCGTTTCATATTTCTTTGCTTGCCACCGTTAGAAACATATTTGTTCGTTGATATGTGGCAAGTTCAAATACTAAATTTCAAATCGGGAATATATCATTCTTAAAAATGATTTATATTACTTTTATTATTTATTATATATAATATACAATTAATAATAAAATAAAAACTAGCTACTTTTTTTAGATTATTTATGTACAATTATTATTTTTACCGTAGTGTTATTCGACTAAACGCTTAATATTCCAGTCAGCATTCACGCATAATACATTTTAGAACTCCTGTGGCTTCATTCAATGTTACCAATATGGTTGTGATTGTTCGTAAATTGCCATTACTATACATAAACACTCAGTCTTATTCAATCACTAGATAACTGTATATTAAAACCGTCAAGCAATTTCGTCATATAAAGACATCACCAAATGCCGTGATATGCAGCTAATAGTGGAAGACATTTCCCAGGGATGTTACAAAATAATAACAAAAGGCAGCATTTGGCTACATCTTTTAATTTGGCGAAATTGGTCAATAATATACATAATACGTATAAATCAGTACCACACCAAATTTTAAAAGCATATTTATTTAAAGCATCCGACTACCCTAAAATTGTGAATTTTTGGCAAAATTCACAATTTCTTGGGATTTTATTTCATAGCTCATCCTATTAGCTTTAAAAAATTACCAAGTTTATTATTTTCCATTCACTAGAACAAAAACTACGAAGTAAAAGCTAATGTCATTACCTTAAGCAAGATATGTCATACTTTAAAACATGTTTTACTCGAAATGTGTTTTTTGAAAATGCTCAAACGGGGACAGCGATTGTTTAAAAAGTTTTGAAAATATTTGACAGAAATTTTTTGTGTATGTTCTGTATAAATAGTAGAATTGTTTTATCTTTCAGTTTTATCCATCACTGGTTTTTTACAAAATTTACAGTCCCTTATGTGAATATAATCACTGTTTTTTTAAGCGATTTCATAGAATAACTAAGATAAAGTGCTCTAGTTTTTGTAAAAATTAAAATATCTCTTTTCCTAAAAGTCATTTCAAGAATGAATAACATATATATAGCAACGTATCAAAATTGAAAAACTGAAATTTTTTTCATAATTTTTTTGGTAGAAAATGGGCCCCGTTTATGTTATTTTTTGTAAATTTTTACCCATTTTTTCCCACTTAAGCAATTATAATTTTTTTTCTCTTCTGAATTTTAGCATATTTTACTTAAAGTGTACTAAATAAATCTAAAAACCACAAAAAAAACTCCCCATATCGCCATTTTTATATTAAAAAAAGTTGTCGAAAGTAGTCGGATACCTTAAGACGTTTGTTTGTGTGAAGTTATGTATTAGTATAATCGAATAGAATACAATATTCCAGGGGTGGCCAACACGCGGCACGCGTGCCACAGTGTGGTGTGGTGAAATTGTAAGTGGCACGAGATAACAAAGTGAAACATTTAAAAATTGTGAAAAGCTAATAAATAACCATTTTTACAATTTTATTCAAGTGGGGTTGTCTCAGAGAAAAAATCCCTCAAAATTTGGATCAAAATGTGTTTGTTAATAAATGTTTTCTGCTATGAAAAACATAACAAAATAAATATCACTCAAAACTAGCTATGCTCCTATAATAACCTAATTTTGTAGGCATCTGTAAGAGTTAATCCTAATATAGATAACTTGGGGGGAGGGGAGTAGTAATTCAAAAGCTACATTAAGTAAATACTCAGCGTTTAATAATTATTTTGAATTAATTGATTCAACTTACTCATTTTATTTTATATACCTAATATAATTGATTGAACTTGTAAAAGGTTGATTATGAATAAAACCTAAATATGTACTTTCGTCTTATTATTATATTATTTTTAAATTTCGACTACATAGACTTGCATCATAAAATGTGCTATTTGAGTAAAAATCTCAATCTTATAAGTAACATTTTCTCACTTTTCCACATTAGATTGCTGGAAAGGTTGGAAGTGACACGGATAATTATTTTTTTATCAAAAATAATGGCACCCTTCTCGAAAAGGTTGGCCACCCTGCAGTATACTATCACTAACTCGACACCTATGGATTGGTTGACTGAGAATGTCCAAATTACGTCTGTTCATTAGAAATATGTTAACGCATTTTCGAATAAATATCATTTTCTTTTTCCTTTTCAATTTTAATTTAGATCTAATTCTAATAATTAAGTAATTAAATCTGTGAAGGAGTTAAGGAAATTTTAGTCTTACAAACTTAATAAAAGCATGACTTTGATTTGCTAAACATTATTAAACACAATAAAATTTTATTGTTTATTAAAAATATAGGCGAGGAAAATTAAACAGTACCTCTTATAGTTTTGGCGATTTTAATTATGCATTTTTGTTATAACAGATCATTATACAAATTTATTATGTATAGTAAAACTCCTATATATAATTGGAACTTTTTTATTTTTAAAGAGAGCAACAATAATATAACAATCATAGAATATTATACAGATTTTATATATAACATTTTGTAGTATTTCTACAAAGTATATGTTATAACATTATTATGAATATAATTAACCTTTTTAAGTTGAAATGTACTTATTGGTTACAAAAATTAAATTATTTTCAGTGCGTCTTTGACAATTGAAATTGGTATCCCTAGACATAATTCTAAATGTCTAAGTCTAAATCAGCGATTCTCAAACTGTGGGTCTAGGGGCGTGATAATCCTACAAGGGGGACGCGAGTATATGTAAAGTAAAACAAAAGATTATTCAAAAAATATATTAGTTTACTGAAAGGAAGCCAAACAAAATATATTCTGACATAATAAAAACCAAAATACACATTTACACTGATATAATACACTTATAAATGCATCAGTACTGTTCAATGTGTTTCAAACTCAATTTAACAGCACTAAGTTAAGAACAAGTTAAATAATTACCAGTAATCCTAAGGCATGTCATGAAATTATATATAAAATGTAATGCTTATCTTTATAATTTGTATGGTTTATAATTAAAGTCGTCAAAGTATATTATTATTGGATTAAATATATTGTTATTATGTAGAAGGGGGCGCGAGGGAAATTATGATTGAATATTGGTCCCCAAGTATCGAAAGTTTGAGAAGCACTGGTCTAAATCATGTACATTTTTCTACATAAAATACTGAAAATATTATGGTAAATATAAATAAATATAAACGTCTTTGTAGTTCATCAGTAATATTTTTTGTCAGAATTCTTTCCTGCCCTACCAGTATGGAATCTTATGCTTTGATTTCACTGGAACTTTCGTAATATATCCATCAAATCTTCTTCAGTGCCATAGTATTAGTTTTTGAAAGTAGATTACACATTAAAAATCGTAGCAGTTTTCTAAATAATTGCAACATATTATAACGCTAAAATGTGAAGCAGTTTCTGAGGAAATTGCAGCTGTCCATAGAAGGATTGGTTCCTCTTCTGATTCCATTGAAACCTGCGTCCAAAATAATAAGAGTACGATTGCTGGAGGAGTATTTAGGCCATGGGAAAAGGTAAATGGGTGTTCTAAAAATAAAAGAAAAAAACAATGTTTAAATTATAACTAGTGATTCACTTTTGTTTAGTTTTTAAAAGAAGTATTCCTTAAACTCAATTATTATAAATATTATACTTTTAAAGCTAATTACATGCGCTGTGTGAATGTGTACAAATGACGGACCTGATTTTAAAAAAAATCATATTTTCGAAACTACTGCTTATATTGCAATAAGCTATACATGAATGCAAATAGAAATACACTAATTTTTCTCCACTAATGTTCAACAGTACATTAATGTGATTGAAATCCAGACATGGCTAGAGAAAATGAGATAAAAGTTTTTGCGTATTAAAGTATGCATGGGTATTTTCAATTATTTCGGTGCAGCGTGAATTTAGGGATAACTATGGAAAAAAGCACCAACCAAAAAGAGAATTATGAGAAGGTATCATCAATTTAAGGAACCAGCTAGCTTGTGTAAAAGGAAGCAGTGGTCGGCCAAGCGCCTCTGAAGAAGCAGTCGAGAGGGTGAGGTAGAGTTTTGTTCGAAGTACACGGAAGTCTAAGGAAGTTGTTTGGAATGCCTCAGAAAACGGTATAAAAAATTGTACAAAAAAAATTAAATTTCAAGCCGCATTATTTTCAATTGACACAACAAGTAACAGAGGACGACAAGTAAGTATTGTGTACGAGGAACCATTAATAGAATGATGCTACAATATGTATGGAACAAACTGGATTACAGATTGGACGTATGCTATATAACAAGGTCACGCATCCAAAATTCGTAACAGATAAAAGAAAACTTTGTGCATTTCTCTTTCCATTTATGTTTCACTTATTGTAATATGTGCAGCAGTTTCGAGATTGTGATTTTCAACATCGAGTCCATTATTACTACTCACCCTTTATCATTTTTCTGTTATCTCATATACAAATTTGAATGTTTGTATATTTGTTTGAGCCGTATATGAAAATCCACATCGTTTGTCGCATTGCTCTAAAATTTTGCAGGGAACTTCGCTGATGTTTCAAATGTATTTCGGCCCAAAAAAAGACCTTTTGAATTTGTTTTAAATGAATTATTTTTCTAAGGAAGATAAGGAAGAGGTTTAAATGAATTATTTTTACTTAATGGAAGGGGTTTGTGGGGTTCTCTGAATGTGTTCTAAGTCGCCAATAGAGGAAAACAATTCCCACTCATGTTTAAAAAATGGCTAAGGCGAATTGGATGGGATTTGTACTCAGGTTAGCGTCATAATCTGCTTTATTCTAATTTTAATATTTTAATCATTCTAAAAATAGAGAACAAAAGAAGTTAGCCCATATAGTTTAAATTTAAAAATGAATTTTTTTCATTCAACCCTTTGATCGTAAGCCTTTGTGGCAAAAATACTCAAGTCTCGTGTAACTTCCTTTGTCTCTTTTTTTTTATTACTATCAGCAGTTCTTATTGAGACAGAAAATTATGTGGGTCCATCAATGAAAATTTCTACTTTGGATTAACTAAATTTTGTACTTTCAAAATCTTATTTATTTTGAGCCAACTCTGTATTTCAAAGGGGATGTCTATTGTATTAGTAGTCTAGTATACGGATCAGTAAACTTTCGGACAGAAGATCCAAGTTGTGTAAGTAAAGCAAGATAAAAAAGTTAAATATCAAAGCGCCAGTTGCACAAAAGGCCGTCTTTACAAAGAGCAACAAGATGGGATGAGAAACCCCTTGGAAATAGCTGTTATCAAGACTGTTGTGCTCTAATTGAAGTTTTTTCTTATAATATTTTTAAATAAAGCCTTACACAAAGTAACATTTTCCATTTTTTCCAAAACTAAAAACTATAGATGATGTTTTTATTTCTATGGCCCAAAGCCAGAATAATCATTGTCAAAGTATTATAATGTTGAGAGTTAATTTTTGAAACTGTTCGTGGAAAAATGTTCCTACCGATAATACTATAATACTGTATTCTGAAATTTCATTTTAGATTAATAATTTATATTGACTTAGATTGTTCCTGCCTATATAAGTCTTTTAAACTCTTTTTATTAACCCTTAAACCTGTCATAAAATGCGTAATTTATTTTTGTCACTTCTGTTCAGGGTTTGTGTGAATCTCTTGCTCCGATTCAAAAGAGCTCTCTAACTCATTTATGCAAATGAGCAAACACTGCTGGAAATCCTTTCAAAGAATGTCTTTTCATTACGGCATTTTCAGCAATAAATTAACTTTTAACTGCTTTACAGCTATTTTTAATAGTTCAATACAGAAATCTTAATCCAGTCAAGTATTTCCTTCCTTCTTCAACAGCACGATAGCCCAGGATGGGCCTTGGCCTTCCTAGGAATTCCTTTTCAGTCTACCCTGTTCTTGGCCTGACCTTTCCTGCTTCTGACTTTAATAGTTTTCAAATCTTTTTCTATGCATTTGATCCACCTAATTCTTGGTCATCCTCAAATATTTCATTAAAGACAAATAAGGCAAATCTTTTCAATAGATAATTATAAGTGAAAAGGAGAAAAATATTTTTAGTGGATGTAGTTTTTTAATAATGATACTGCTAGAAGTTTGAGGTGCCGTTACAAAGAGCCGTGGTTTGGTGACCCATGTTCTAATTGATCTATGACTATCGTATTATACAAGAAATATTCATACGTACCCAAATTTTGCGAAATTAGTCCAAAATTTCACAATTTTCATGCTGAGGTCGAACTCATGTAAAGTGTATCGTGCTCGATCTTTTATAGGTTGACCGAAGACAAACTGGACTTCATCAAAATGGGTAGTTCCCGTCCAAGGCGCCCAAGGACTGATACTGGGCCGATGATTGAAAAGGTAAAAGAAGACAGTGTTGTTACTTTCAGCATATCTTTCAGCAAAAAAAGTCGTAGGACATACAAAAACGATGTCTCCATAAGCTGCATAAAGTTGTTGCCTTACATTGAAGAAATCATTGTCTCCTATTGTATTAAAATAGTAATTACCTACAGAGTCGATAGAACAACTTTTACCGAGAAAAACATTCTGCAGTAGAAACTTAGCCGAAGTTTTGTTTATAATGGGAGTATTGTCACCAAAAAATCCGAATAGTTCTGGAATAGAAGTGACTTCAGTCACGCCTTCATTGCTATTGTGACCAATCAGAAGTGGAATTTGGTGGAAACGCCCCTTCTTAATTTCCTCGTAAGGTGGATTTGGGAATAGTTCGTCTCCATATTGAGGGAAAAAACTGATATCTGATGCAGGGTTAAATGAATTGAGTACCCTAGCTAGATAAAGACCATCTTTTCCTGTAGAATAAAATAAAGAATATGAAAGAAAGCAAGCTAAGTTCTCAGTTATATTTCAAACAATTATTTCTTTTTGTTTCAGATTTCCATAGTTAATTTGATAACTTTCGGAAAAAAAATAGTTGTACAATACACACAGTAAATTTTTCTTATATATATGTATATGTTACCGGCAAAGTATGGAATGCCGGCATTCTATACAATGCCGGACGTTTTTAGGCAAAGCATGAAATAAGAGATTTATTACATACTTTGCCTAGGCATTCTATAGAATGCCTAAAGCTATTTAGGCAAAGTATGAAAAAAGGTCATGATAAGAATATTATATCAATGACTTACATTCCTAAAAGTACAAATGTTATTCTGACAAAATAATGAGACTGCCATTAAAAAAATTATTGCTAAATTGTGATTTCGCATATACTTGCATTAAAATTCCTTCAAAAGTTCAATGTTGATAGAAACCATCCTATTTAGCACTCATTACAAGTGCCAATACATTGGCATTCGGGGGGGAATCAATGTTTTGTACTACATACCTCTTTTTTTAAAAATAATTTTATGTTTTTTCTGGCAAGTTTCACGTAAGTGGATGTTCAGTTCAATATCATAGCGTGTAACATTTTTGTATTTGGTCGAAAGTTTTTTCAGAGTTCTATCACATCCCCAGAATCCAGAATTTAATTTTGCTCTTGGCCAATTAAATTCCTAGAGCAAGTTCACATCGTCAAACTGGGTGTCAAAATTACCGGTGGCAATTGCCATCGCCTACATGATATCGCTCTAAAAAGGGATACCAGCCCCTGGGGAATGTACTAGGCCTGAAAATGGTAAAAATAACAATCTGCAGCCCCATTGGGGAAAAAAAGAATCCGGGACGTAATACTGTATAGCAGTTCTTCCCAAAAGTTTTCTTTTCCGCACCAGTCTACGTTTGATAATTTTTCGGCAGCCCGCTGAGGGTGGGACGTTGATTATTTATATTTTAAATTGTTTTGATTTTATAATTTAATTGTAATTAAGTATCCCTTCAGAATAAAATTCAGTTGCACCAAAAATAATTATAAAATGGTTTCACATAAAATATAAAGTGATTTCCATGGAAAGTCACACAAACACGAGAAAAATACACCTTAGTAAATATAATGGAAATAATTTAATGCTCCTTGAGTGGTCTGATACCCTTTGATCCATGGACCAAGGGTTGGGGACCACTGTTTTATGGTGCTGACGCCTTCTTTAACAGTTTAAATGAGTTTATACTTTTATTTTCAACAAGCATCACATCATAGCTGTTCACCAACCAATAGTCCCTGGGTTTCTTCTTAGTAGTCATTTTAGCATTTTTTATATGTTATTTACTTCTAGTAAGTAATTTCAGTTAAGAAAAAACCTTTTTTTTTTAGCATTAACTCGAATTTCGGGCAACTAGCCGTTGAATAGTTGTTTCATGTCTATGGACCATGGGTCGGCAACCTTTTAGCTGTTGCGTGTCAAACCAATCTACCAATATGATTCAGCAAACCACACAGTAGAGCATTTTTGAAACAATTCAAAAATTTACAAATTTGTTGAGTAGTGCAAAGTGAAACTGAGAATTATACCGCGTGCCACATGTGGCACGTGTGACATAGGTTGTCAACCCCTGCCTTAGACCATGTCTCATTCTCCGACACTATAGCCTGCTCCTTCATTTTCAGGTAGCACAGGAAAAAAACCAATTTTATTCTTGAACAAATTTAAGTAAAATTGAGTACTTTGACATTACCGAACAAACAGCAATGTACAACTAACAGATTCTGCGCCTGAGCCACGCATTAAAAGTTTTATATCTTACTAATTGACAATATTCGAAATGAATTTGAGATGTATTTCATACTTTGCCGGTTTCTCATTGGGCATTCTATAGAATGCCTAGGCAATGTTTGAAATAGGAATCATTTTTCATACATTGCCGGCTAGATTTAGGCATTGTACAGAATGCCGGATTTCATACTTTACCGGTAACATATATAACAAAATTCGTAAATAAAAATCAGAAACACAAATAAAATAAAACTGAATTCCCTATTCCCTAGTGAAAAAACTATTTTTCGAAGTTAATTATCCAGTTGCGATGAAAACTGAGAAAATAATTAAGTAGATTTCATTAATTTGAGGACTGTACAATATTTTCTTTCTAACAGAGCATTGGTTCCTTAAACTGTGTTGCGCGGGATTCTGGGGCTCCACAAATCAAACCTAGAGGTTCCTCGAATCAAATAAAATTTTGTTAAAAATGTTTATACAAAACTGATTCACGTTCTCTATGGAGTTTGTGCAAACACGAAATTCATGTTTCTTAACTCAGATCACACTTTCCACGGGGTGGCGGGAGGACTAAAAATTTGCTTCTTCGAACAGTCTTTTCCTTTTTTAAGCAATTTGATGTAACTTTTGCTTATTTCCATCCTTGAGTTTAGAAATCATCACAAGACATGCACTATCATAGATATTAGCCTCAATAAAAGTGCTAAAAAATTGGGAATTTGTAGCAATTTGATTTCTAAACTATATATTTATAGTTCCTGCATGTATACAAATAAGCTAGAGAAGTTGGAAAATTTTCATTCCTTCCTTAACTACTATAACTCCACGGTTACTATATACGAGGAAAAAATATTTTATTACTATATTTTTACTCTTATATACATAAATATATACATCTTTATCACCAGTTTTTAAAAATATTTTCATGCTGATTTACATGAATAAGTGTGTGTTTTCGTAGCTTGAATGCACCACGTTATTCCATAAATATTTCCGACTAGCATTGTTATTCAAAAAATTAGAATTCTGGCTGTTTATTTAAATTCAATTCAAACGATTATTTTCTTAATAATTTTAATCGCTTGATTCTGAGAAATGAACGTTGAACCCTAGAACTTCGTAACATAATGTATTTTGTTTGCTAAAAATTAATAAAAAGAACGTTTTCTATCAGAGATAACCAACTTTTTTTACATTAAGATAAAGGTGCATTAAGATTTCCTTAACGCTGTTTATTATAAAGACAATGAATTAAAGATTTTATATACAGGGTGTCCCAAAACGACTGCATAAACTCTGCACAGCTAGATTCCTCGTTGGGAGTACATAAAAACTGTCCAAAGAAGCATTCCTGTACGATCCATAGTTTACGAGAAAAATACGAAAAACAAAGTATGATGTCACTTCCGGTGCAAGAAAAAAAACCCACTTCATTGGACATATCAACAACAGTATTTGCATATCTTTCCAGACGATAATGTTTAAAACGTTCATCGCGCATGTCGCGTCATGCATGCGCGCGCCGTGGAATGACGTTAAGCCGCCGTTGAACTGGTATTAAAAAGGCTGCATCTTGCAGCTACCGGTAGTCTTCATATGGTAGCCATGTATTCCATCCGTGACTACTGCAACATGCCTTGCAACTACTGCGACATGCCATCTCAAGGAACTGGTGTATCGAGACATAGTGACAACACAAATGGACTTAATTGCTCGTCTGCATGCTGCTTGTACTTCGGTGGACCCCACGATGCTGCGGCGTGTGTTGACAGCCATTCCACGGCGTGCTCAAGCCTGCCTCGACATGCACGGTGGACATTTGAACATCTGCCTTAAATTGTGCATATACTTCTGTTAATATGTCCAATAAAGTGGGTTTTTTTCTTGCACCGGAAGTGACATCATACTTTGTTTTTCGTATTTTTCTCGTAAACTATGGACCGTACAGGAATGCTTCTTTGGGCAGTTTTCATGTACTCCCAACGAGGAATTTATCTGTGCAGAGTTTATGCGGCCGTTTTAGGACATCCTGTATACAAAAAAATGAAACAGGAAGAAAAAACAGTAAAGAGAGAAGTATTAAATGACATTTTTTTTAATCAAAAAGGAAACATTTTTTTTAAAAATAAGATGGAAATTTTAATAAATGCTAATCTTACTTCTAAGGCAACTGACAACCGATTCTGTGTCAGTCTGGATGTTTCTTTCGTTCGTTGCGCAGCCTACGGTCTTAGCAATACGTTGACCGACTCGCAAGTTGTGATCTGTAGGATTGGCCTGAATAAAAATCACAGAGCCACTCTGCAAAATGGCTTTGCTAAAGAGACCTTTGGTTAAGGGTGACACACAGAGCATACTGATGATAATTGCTCCAGAGCTCTGTCCATGCAGCGTGATCTGATTGGGATTTCCACCAAAATATTCGATGTTTCTTCGGACCCACTTGAGGGCTTCTAGTATATCCCAAATCCCTGGAAGTGATTTTGAAAATCGATTAATTTTACAGTGTAAAATTAAACATTGTAAAAAATTTTTTTGATGTGTAACATCTTTCCTCTTGGTTGCTGGATATTTTTAGAAGTAATTTCGTAAAAAGGGACGGAAAAACGTGTGCTATTTGATTTGACCAATCAGCGCGCTTCGTGATGACTTTTCACTACCCTCGCATAGGGGTCCAACTCTAGTAGCCGTCAGCCTTTTTTTATATTTTAAATTTATCATTTCAAAATATTCGAATTCAAAAACTCGGTTTCATTTTCTTGACTCTTAATCCATTTCGCATATACCAGCAAGTCTTATTAGATTTCAACCAGGATAAACTTGCGATTCTTACGCTCAATTGTCAAAGTCTCAGGGCTCGTTGTGTATGAAATTTGAGGACAGTGATTTCGGTTGTCGTATACAATTCTCCGAATCAAATGGTTAAAAAAATTAAAATTTCCTGCATTTTGTACTTAAACCATATACCGAAGGTGGCTCTGCTCTTTAAAAAAAACTATCACCCACTTCCCATGATTTCGAGTGGTGATTTTAACGTTAACTTCAGTTTGCCAGAAGCCGAGCTTTTCATAGCTTTTTGAATGATGAACTTAAGCTCGAAATGTTTCGACAACTAACATTGGTATTGTTATTGAAGCTGTTTTTCAACGGTTTTTAAAAACTGTGAAATCACAAGTATATGTGTCATATTTTAGTTATAAGCCTATTGTCTCCACTCTTCCCCAAACTGAACAAGAATAATTATTTTTTATACAAAATCGCATTACTCCTTGAGATAATTAAATAAAATTTTCATTGAAGATATAATTATTCAATAGAAAATTATTTCCAATCCTACCCGATTCATTTTTTTCAGGATTTAAGTTATTATTGCGTATTTTTACCACGATAGCATGTCAGATGTTACACATAATATACGACTGCTGTAAGACTCGTTTAGTTTTCTGTACTAAATATCATACCATACTAAATATCATACGCCAATGAAAAAACTTCGGCAATTCAAAAGGTGTTGCCAAATGTTGTCATTGTTATTATTATAGCGTTTGAAAACACTCGAAAGCGATTTTTCATTATTGGCTGGGTTTCGCGGCATTTGGCGACGTCTTTGATTTAACAAAATTGGTTGGCGGCATAACATGTAAAGGCCTATTTTCCCCCAATCTGTTAAACATTTAATTTTTTAGAGCCACCGAAAGGCCAATTCTGCAAGAAAATATAGATGGTGTGCGTTACAATATTGGAGAATTATCTTCACAATTCTATCCTAAATTTTTTATACGTTGGAATTTTAAATTTAGAATGTTCAATAAGTAATCGGTGTGTTTCAGTTTTATTTATTATATAAATGTATTGTGAACAAAAATTCTTTCTCTCCAGGAAATTTTCGTAGTTCCTTGCAACAGAGGCTCATGATTTAAATTGAGCACTATTTCTCTTTTACAAGTACATATATGTGTATATTTTACAAATTTATTTTATATTTTACTTTCTGGATGTAAAACAATTTCTATGAAAGCTTCTAAATTTGAACATACTTTAAGCCTTTAAAGGACAGAATAACTGGATGAAACCATATTACCACCAAAACAACCTCCCTTTATATGTACTATATGCTTATAGTAAAAACATAATCAATAAAATACTCGGTCACAGAAAACAAAGAAAGAATTACTAAGAAAGAGTAATAAAACTAAAATTAATAATAAAATTATTTAATAAAAAAGCAATGAAATGAAGTTAAGAAAAGTTGTAATATTAAATACATTTTTTTTTCAATTTATAGCTTGCAAATAAAAATCCTAGTGATCGTGGTTTGAGTTAGTGTGGTGGCCGCGGTAGCCAAGTGGTCTAGGCATCGGATTGTGGCTAGCGTGTCATGAGTTCCATCCCAGTACCGCTGAAGACCCGCCGTGTGGTCCGCGTCACTTGACCATGGTTCAAAATTACGCGGACCGTCCCCAAAAGTCCTCGTGTAGCTGAACAGTGGGACGTTAATATTTACTCACTCACTTGAGTTAGTGTGAATTCGGCTAAATTAACAGGAGCTCTTTATTGGTATAGGTGTAACAATTAGTATAGGTGCTTAAATATTTAACTTTTCCATATTAACCCTTTATCTACCTATAGGTATTTATATAAGTACCACTAATTTTAAAATTACGTAGAAGAACCATTTTTACGAATATACTCTGATGATACTTAGCAGGAATATTCTTTTGTAAATCCACTCTTCTAAGATACATGGCAGCACGGGTTCTATGTTGAATATTTTAGAAGGGAAGGGGAATAGTTTTATAGAAGTTGCGTTTTCAGCTGACATTTTGATCGGATTGCGAAGATTGTCATTTTGTTCCGAAAAAGTAGTTAATGTGAAAAAGACAGGGTCTTATTTTTTGTATGTTGATGAAGGACCTTAGAAAACGATTGGACTATTTATTTTAAGTGAACAGTGTATGTAATTAATTTTACAGTTGAATAACTTTGTGGTACTTATAAGTACCGACAGCAAACTGGGTGTTAGACAAAAAACTTAGTTTTTTTCTTCCGTATTGCTTATTGTTGTTTTTTGTTGTGTTGTAGCGTCTATAGTGCAATAGACATATGCTTTTTTTTGGTATTTCTTTTTAGCTTAACTTACTTATTTTGCTTTTTTATTGTTTTATAATGACGTTTCCAAAAAATTTTAAATTTTAAATCTGAGCTTTTTTTTGTCACATAATTAAACGAAATATCTATTCTTACTTCAAAAATTAACAACACTTTAACTTCTTTATATATATATCTGAGATTTAGCACACAATAATTGGAGATGATTTTCAAGGTGTTAATAATATTATTATTTCCTTTTCTTTGAAAGTTTTGGGGGGAAAAGCTCAGTCTTCAAGAGGCTTTGAATTTATTACAGAACCTACCATCTGAAACCAGAGATATACTAACAGCTGATTTTTCAGATGAAGAAAGTTAATAATCCCAGCAAATAATCTGCTCTAATGTTCGTTAGATTTTGAAGATAACGACCAAAAGACTGAACAAGACTAAAGGTGAAGTAGTTCATGTTAAGAAAATACAGCATTTCCCACCCCAGGATACAGTGGTTTAAAAAACATTCAGTTGAAATCTCACACAAAATGCATAGCTTGTAATGAATTTTTGTGTATTAATGGAAAGAAAAACTGTTTCTCTTTGAATATCATCAAATTAACTTTATGTGTAAAAGCTATTTTTATATGTGTGAAAAAAAGAAAACAAATTTTAAAAATTTAATAATCTTTAAAAATAAATATTTTGTGCTGTAAAATATTAGTGATCTCTGGTTATTTAGCGTTTTTAAGAGTTAAAACTGTGTTATAAAAGTCATTCTGTCCTTTCGTTTTAGGTGAGAATATTTTAGACCTTTGTGGGTACTTTTAAAGTACCAATTTAATTAAGGGGATATGGTACGATTTAAGCAAACAATTTTAATTTAAGGATTTTCAAAATCTTTTGGTTGTCTCCTATGTGTGTATACTATATAAAACAGATTTTGTGCTCAAACTTTCATAAAAAACTTGCCTTTTAATTTTTTAAGGAAAAAACTTAAAATTTTTGAAGTGATTTTAAAATGCTACTCCTCCTACAAAAATTTACATACACGTATAAGATTTGATTTACAAGTATGTCAAACTATGCACAACAAAAGTTGGTATGGGGTTTGCGATAACATGATTGGTATTCGTACAACTTCTTTTTGTGAATGCTTATTGAAAATTCATTAAAAAATGTACAAATTCTGAGTTTAATTTTTTTTTTTTAAAAAATAAGTATTGCTTTGATTTAAAAATGCATACCAACTTTTGTTTCATGTACTATTAACAATAAGTAAAAAAATTCAAAGCATTATGACCAACAGAAAAAAAAGCCTTACCATTTTAAATGAAGACAAACTAGTTATCTTATCTTTCGGAGATAAGTAAGTTTAAAGTTTCGATTTGCCATAAGGATGTGAATAAAAACGAACACAAAAGCTATCATAATTCTGTGTTTTTTAAGTTTAGAGCTTTCAAATTTTGTCAGGTTATTGAAAATTATATAAGAAATAATTTAAGCTAAAAAAATTAAATTTGATTTTTTGACCAATTTTTGTCAATTGAATCGTACTGTATCCCCTTAATTAGCTCTAATGGATTAAATTTCTGAAAGTTGAGTATTTTATTCATGTATATCCGGTAATTTTCAATGTAGTGATTCAAAAAACAAATTCTGCATAAAGAACATTACAGTAAATCATATTGCGGTAGATAAAGGTTTAAGACGGCTCATGAAATATTAAACATTAAAGTGTAAAGCATCATCATTTCTCACAGGTAATAAATGCGTTAAAATTTGGAAAATGAATTACCAGCTCTATTTCATCTTTATTATTTGAATATGGTTTTAATTAAGAACTTGATTATTAGCAATACACATTGAGTAGCTATAAAAGGATAGTAATGTAAACTAAAGTAATTATTGAACAATAACATTGAAATGTAAATGAAAGCTACAGCTAACGATAGACATACATCTAGCCTTTTAAACAAATGTGAATGACATAATTCTCTTTTACTGTTACATATGCAAATGATCAATGTATTAATTAATTACTCGTTTACCAAGAAAACACTTAATAAAGATTTAAAATAAGATTGCTTCCAATTAAATTTGTCAATTTCAGTGAGCTTAGTTTGGGAAAATGCTTATTTTAAGATTATATTTTTGGAATTAATCACAACTAACTATGACTATTATTGAGAGAAATAAAATAATACCACACAATCATGCCAAAAAAAAATGTCTAAAATAACTATTGAAAACAAATGCAGAAAAATTACCACATTGCAAGTTCTGAATAAAAATAAAGACTTTAAATTAAAACATTACCGTAATTACCGGCAGATCTCTCGTTCCAGAAGTCAAAAACCCGAATAAATTCAGTCGATAATTAGGACTCACGACAATAACGTCACCCAGCCCTGACAATGCTCGTCCGTCGTATATATCCTTCCTATTAGAACCAAAAGATTCGCCACCATGTATATAAAACATTACCGACTTATTCGTTCCTGGCGTGGCATCGAAAGGAGTCCAGATGTTCAAATATAAGCAATCTTCACTCTTTTCCGGTTCGAAATCATACCATGGATAAGGATAAGTTGTGTACTGGATACAAGCCAGAGGCATGGTAGTAGCATTGAGAGCTTCGCCCCATGGGTCAACAGGTATTGGTTTTGTGAAACGTAAATTGCCAACTGGTGGTCTCGCATAAGGTATACCCAGAAAGGTCTTCACGTATACGGCAAGAATTTGAGTAGTGGTACCGATAATAGGTCCGGAGGGAGTTTGGACATAAGTAGAGAGAGAATCTGCCCAATCAATGTCAAATTCTTCGTCATCGTAATTAGTGTCTTGTCCGGATATCACAGCTAGGTTACCCAAAATAAAACCAAGCACAGATACCAATATCTCAAACTTCATTTCTTGTGAGGATGTTTTTTAAATCTGTAAAAACACAGTAAAGGTTTACATTAGATAAAAAAATGTAGATAAATTCTACAGTTTTTTTAATAAAGAAAACATTAACATTGTTTCAGAATAAATTTGTAAATGTATGATGACACACACACATATATATGTATATACAAATTAGTTATAAACCCAAGTATAACCAGTCAAGACAGTCAGAAAAATTAGCCACAGAAGTACAATAGCAAACTCTTTCCTTAGTATCCATGATTGCAGGTTTAAGCAAAATTTTTTGACTGGTCAACCTTCACCTGTAATTTGCCTATACATTGGGCTAAAGGGAAAGGAAGAAATATTAAGAGGAGCGTAATTATTACAAATAAAATACATAATACTACTATTATAACGATAAAATTTAATAGCCAACGTAATAACTTGTATAGAGTTAAAATCGATGTAATAAAACTAGAAATATTGCATTACTAGAAATATTGTACTATTGTGGCTATAATTTTTCTTACTCTGCCTTGACTGATTATACTTAGGTTTATACTATTTGTATATGTTTATTGATTATATATATTTTATATTTGTGGGTACATTTGCGCCTAAATATATAGAGGAATTTTATGAATTACTTTTTTGTTTTTTCATTACATTTCATTATATATATATATATATATACAAGGGGTGATCAAATGAAAAGGTACGAAACGACATAAAAATGAAACAATTAAATATTTGCATATTCCGCCAAGGGAGAATGTAGCGAGACATCTCGGGATGCCATTGGAGACTCTGACTGGGATCGGATCATGCGCGGGTGCCCGCATGCGCAGGAGAGAGCAAAGGCTCTTATAAAAAGCGGCGTCCAAATGATGCGAGCACAGAATGACTCGAGCACAGAAAAAGCATTAAATCCGATGGGTACTGTGAGACACTCCGACGCCTACGCAGGTCCATCAAGAACAAAAGACCGGGCTGCTCACGGAGGGTGTGGTTCTGCTCCATGATAACGCGCGTCCATACGTCTCCAGAGTCACACAAATGGAACTGGACAAGTTCCAATGGGAGACGTTGGACCATCCGTCCTACAGTCCGGACATGTCACCCTGCGATTTCCATGTGTTTGGTCCACTGAAGAAACACCTGAAAGGAAAGCGCTTCAACTCGGACGACGTACTCAAGGACACTGTGAAGGACTGGGTCTCGTCACAGCCACAGGAATTCTGGGAACAAGGAATCCTGCGGCTTGTTCATCAGTGGGATCGTTGTGCTCAGGCCTATGGTGTATATTTTGAATAAAGTCTGTATTTGTACCCACCGTGTCGTTTCGTACCTTTTCATTTGATCACCCCTTGTATAATGAAAATAGTCAGCATGTTAGGGGTCTTGCTGTAAAGATTATATTATAACAATCTTCTTACAGTTTACATTTTTTCCACACACATCTTGATCATCTTACACATTGAAAAGTTTCTACATTTTTGACAACTAACTAAATTATAGCTTACCAAATTTGACTGTCATCTCTCTTGGCATCTATCTTTACATGGTGGTGTAAGGGATGCGGCTATGTATAATTTGGATTTTTAACACAATGAATATTAGCTTTCCATTAGTTTCAAGGCTCTTGGATCTCTTGGAAAAAGATCTATGTGTAGAACTTTTGTAAAATTCTTTTTTGAAGAATCCTTTTATTAGGTATTTCTTTTAGTAATTTTCTGCTTAAGCATTTTAGGAGAATTTGTTATTGAATTGAAGTCGGTTGTTTTCTCAAACTGTCTGCGAGTTTTTTATACTTTAAATTTTATTTAGTTTATTTGGTTTCTCCTACGGAGTTGCAAAGGAGGAATGTTGGTGCCTACAAACTAGTTTAACCCTACTTATTCGATTCTAAGACCAAAAATGCTTTTTTTGTATTTCCTTTTTGTATCTTTTCATAGATTCGATCTTCATGTTTTTCTTTTATATTTTAATTAAGTTATTTCTCTCTTGTTATATTCTTTATTTTCTACTTCTTGTTTCGATATATTTTATAAATTTCTTCCTTTTTCCATGTTTTCTGTCAGCTTTTAATTTTTTCCTAATTGAATTAATTTATATATTACGCCCCTTAATCTTCCGAAATGAAACTTGTGGTTTGGTTTTCGCGAAACCCATTTTGTAGCGGTTCTCTACAATACGAAAGGAATCTTCTTACCAAATTTCAAGACTGTATTTCCAGTAGTTTAAAAATGGAAATAACTATCTATATCGCTCCTTGAGCCCCGTAACGCCACTTGGGAGTCAATTTCAACGTAACCATTTTGTAGCGTATCTCTACCCTATAAGAGGAATCTGCTTACCCAATTCCAAGATTGTACGTCTAATAGTTTAAAAATCGGAATTTATAACGTCTCTTAACCCCCCCCCTCCGCAACACCCCTTGGGGTAGAATTTCCCCAAACCCATTTTGTAGCGTATTTTACTCCATGAAAAAAACATGCGTACCAATTTTCAAACAGCTAGGTCTAGTAGCTTAAAAACGGATATATTTATCTATCCCCCCTTAATCCCGCGCAACACCAATTGTGTTGGGGGCATTTTCACAAAATCCATTTTGTAGCCGATCTCTAATCTATGAAAGGAATCTACTTATCAAATTTCAAGATTGTACGTCGAGTAGTTTAAAAATGGAAATAATTATCAATAACGCCCCTTAAGCCCCGCAACGCCACTTGGAGGTCGATTTTCTCGAAACCCATTGTGTAGCGTATCGCTACGCTATGAGAGGAATCTGCATACCAAATTTCAAGTGTGCGTCTAATAGTTTAAAAATCTGAATAATTATTTATTTCTCCCCTTAACACCCCGCAACATCCCTTGGGGGTCCATGTTCCCAAAACCCATTTTGTAGCGGATATTTGCTCCATGAACGAAACATGACTACCAATTTTCAAGCAGGTAGATATGATAGTTTAAAAACGGAAATACACTATCTAGCCAAAAGTATCCGGACACCACTTAAAAAAGTGGTTCTGGCGAGTGACGCAATTTGATACGTAATTGAAAGCTATAAAAGTGTTGGTAGTGGTTTGTCAGATTGTATTTATGCGTTTGTGAGGCAATGAGTAAGTCAAAGGAGCTTAGTGAGTTGGATCGTGGCAGTATAGTGGGATGTCACCTTTGTGGGAAATCAGTTCGTGAGATTGCGAACATTCTACAGAAGCCTAAATCCACTGTGAATAATGTAATTGTGAAGTGGAAACGTCGAGGCAGTGAAACGGCAGAAAAACGAACCGGTTGGCCGAAAATACTTGGTGAACGCAGCCGGAGAACTCTGAAAAGGGTAGTGAAACAAAATCGCAAGTCCTCGTTGGTGAAAATTTCTCAGGAGTTCCAAAGTTCATCAGGAATTAGTGTTAGCAGCAGGACTCTCTGTCGAGAGTTAAAAAACTTGGGATTCCATAGTCGTACAGCCGCTCACAAGCCAAACATCACTCCACAGAATGCGAAGCATCGATTGGAATGGTGTAGAGTTCACCGTCATTGGACTGTGGACATGTGGAAAACTGTTCTTTGGAGTGATGAATCTCGCTTTACAGTCTGGCAGTCGGATGGACGAGTCTGGGTTTGGCGGATGCCCGGCGAACGTTTCTTTAGTGACTGCATTGTGCCGACTGTTAAGTTTGGTGGTGGAAGCATAATGGTGTGGGGGTGTTTCTCATGGTTTGGCCTGGGTCCGTTAGTTCCTGTGATTGGAAACATGAACTCTGAGATGTATGTGGACATTCTGGACAATGCTGCACTCCCAACTCTATGGCAATATTTCGGGGAAGGCCCATTTCTCTCTTCCAGCAGGATAACTGCTCCATTCACATATCGAGTCTTGCACAGACGTGGTTTGACGGAATGGGTGTTTAAAAACTGGACTGGCCTTCTCAGAGCCCTGATCTAAATCCCATAGAACACCTTTGGGACGAATTAGAGCGCAGATTACGTAGCCAGTCAAATCGATCATCCTCACTGCAAGCACTCACTTCAGCTTTGATGGATGCCTGGAAGGCAATTCCTATGGTCACCTATCAAAAATTGGTGGAAAGTCTTCCCAAACGTGTGCAAGCTGTCATCCATGCAAAAGAGGGACCAACGTCATATTAATATGTGCCTCAGGACACTCTAAGTCCATACCACTGGGTGTCCAGATACTTTTGGCCAGATAGTGTATTTATCTATTGCGCCCCTTAATCCACCGCAACGCCATTTGGGGGGGGGCTATTTTCACAAAACTCATCTTGTAACTGATATCTACTCTATGAAAGGAACCTATTTATCAAATTTAAAGACTGTGCGTCTAATAGTTTAAAAATGGAAATAATTATCTAAAACTCCCCCTAAGCCCCCGCAACTCCACTTGGGGTTCTATTTTCGCCAAACTCATTTTGTAGCGGATCTCTACTCTATGAAAGGAATCTACTTACTCAATTTCAAGGTTGTGCGTCGAGTAGTTTAAAAATGGAAACAATTATTTATAACGCCCCTTGGGGTTCGAATTTCGCAAAATCCGTTCTTAGCTGATCTTTACTCCATGAAAGAAACATGTCTACCAAATTTCAAGTCTGTAGTATGAACAGTTCCGGAGATATCGTGATTAGTCAATCAGTCAGTAGGTCAGTCGCTTTTCTTCTTTATATATATATAAATTCTTATATATATATAAAGAATATATATATATAATTTTATATATATATATAAAGAATATATATATTTAATTCTTATATATATATATAAAGAATATATATATATAATTCTTATATATATATAAAAAATATATATATAATTCTTATATATATATATATAAGAATTCTTATGAAATTTTGTGCGTAAATTCAGTAGGTCTGAGAATTTGACGTAAACTGTTTTTTATTCCGTTATAGCAATTAATTGAAAAGGTATTAATTAAAAACCTTAAAACGAGCAATTGTTTTACCCGGTGTGTTGTTTATATCGCCGTTTATTTCGCTTGGCGTCAAGAACCGGTTTCGCGCCAAATGTGACTTTTCTTTGATGCGCGTTCACAAATGCTTCAAGATCCATCCGCTGAAACATTATCAAAACAACTGTTAGATATCGGCGACGGAAAAGTAGCTTTACATGAAAACACTGGATGCATAAAATTGCCGACCGATTTCTGCCCAATCATTAACTCGCAAAATGCTCTCATTGACGAGATATTCCCTGATATACACATGCAATACTTGAATCATAAGTGTCTGGCAGAAAGAGCAATTTTGGCAGCAAAAAATGTGGACGTCAACAATTTGAATTTCAAGATACAACAGTTGATGACAGAGACTTGATGTCATACAAATCTATTATTACTTTTTAGATACCAACAAAGCTGTAAATTATAGAGCAGAGTTTTTTGAACTCATTAGATTTGCCAGGCATGCCACCGACCATTTACAACTGAAGGTTGGATCTCCGGTTTTTTTGCTTCCTAATTTGAACCCGCCACGACTGCGCAATGGCACACGATTAGTCATTGAAAAATTGATGAAAAACGTTGTCGAGGCAAGCATTTTGAATGACAAGTTCCGATGAGAAGATGTATTACTACCACGAATCCATATTTTCCTCGCAGATGTGCCAATTGAATTCGAATTAGATTGGTATTCGCAATAACAATCAATGAGTCTCAAGGCCAAACAATGTCTGTTTGTGGCTTAGATTTGGGCACATCATGTTTTTCACACGGTTTCACTCTGCCACTCTTCACATGGTCACTCTTCACGTTGGCACATCATGTTTCACACTGACATGCGGCATGTTCTCGCGTAGATAAGCCATCTAGTTTGTTTGTGTTGGCGAAAGATGGACTCACTAAAAATATCGTACACTCCATTGCACTAAGAGACTGATAAAGTTATTTTTTAATTGTCATAGTTTGTGATAGAGATGTAATTTGAAATTTATTAGCTAAAACAATAAAAGTGCAAATAATTCAAAAAACGAATGTTTGGTGTTTTGTTACTTTTATAGGCCGTCATAGTTCACAGAGATCCATTCCTCTTACAGTCACATACCACATCGCCACACACTAACAATGAGTTACTTAATTTTTGTTTGACTACCAAAATATTCACTAGAAATAATTTATATGGCAAAACAACGTTTGCCGGGTCAGCTAGTATATATATATATTACTTATTAATGATAGTTTTTCAATTTTTCAACAATACGAAAAATCCTTTAATGCATAAAAAAAATCCTTTTTTATAAAAAAAAATGTGATAAATTATTACTTGGTATTAAATTGAGCCACTTCGTCCTCATAAGTAGCAAACTTTTCGATTAGATATTGTTCATTCTCATACAATTGTCTCATTTTTATTTGCTTATAGATTATTTAATTTTAAAAAAGTCCAACATTTTAAGCTTAATTATTTAACTTACCTTTTGTTTTGTAGGTCTATATCAAATTTAGATTCCTGTATTCATATTCTTTATACATTGTTGTATTCTAAAGCCGAATTCCTTTCTGGACGTTTGCGCATATGTTTCAGAAATCATCACGGTGTTTCAGGAAGAAAATTAGTTGAAATCAAAAAGGGCGTTATAATATGGAGTAGATTATATAGTTATCTATATTTATTTAATAGTCCATTGCACACCAGTGAGATAATAATCGGGAAAACCAAACTAAACTTAATTTGCATAGCTGCTGCGTGATGCTTTGCATAATAGGTTTTGAATTCTTCCTATTATTATTCCCACAAGCAAGGAAACTTGTTTTAGGAAGTGAATTACTATATTAACGCTAAAATAATAACAAAAATTTATGTACCTTATTTATCTGGATTTTTTATCAACTGTTCTGAATTAAAGTATCCGTCTTGTGGAGTATTTTTTTTTAAATTTTGATATAAAAATTGGAATTAAAGAACTATTTGCTTCTTTCTAATTTTTTTAATGTTTCATTTTAGTGCCAGAGTAAAAAACAAGAAACATTCTATAATAGATTTTCAACTTATATAAAAAGTATTGAAAAATACTAGTTATTCATACCAAAATATTTATATTATTACAAAATGGGTTAAAAATTCACAAAAGAGAGGACCTTACTAACTAGTATTAATTTATGTTTCCGTCTCTCTATCTGGACGTAATCAACAACAATCATTTCATTTAACTCAATTGCACATGCGCAATCTGTCTGGCCTTGAAGTGAGAACACATTCAAGTTTAATTAAGAGCATTAAAACTTTCTATTAAGTAGTATAAATACATAGCACAATATAAAAAATAATTTTTAAATGAATTGTAACGTTATTGTATTTTTAAAAGTAATACGTACAACACTTAATTCTTTGTCTTAAGGTATCCGAATACCCAAAAATTGTGAATTTTGCCCAAAATTGACAAATTTTGTTTATGATTTTATTTTATAGGTCATCTTATCAGCTTTATAAAAATACCAAATTTATTATTTTCCGTTCACTAGAACAAAAACTACAAATATTTTAGTAAAAGTAAGCAATATGTCATACTTTAAAACGCGCTTTACACGAAATGTTTTTTTAAATGCTCAACCGGGCCAGAGATTGCTAAAAAAGTTTTAAAAATAATTGACTGAAATTTTTTGTGTATGTTCTGTATAGTAGTAGAAGTATTTTAACCTGCAGATTTATCAGTCACTGTTGTATTACAAAATTTGCAGTCCTTTATGTGAATATAATCACTGTTTTTTAGCAATTTCATATAATATCTAAGATAAAGTGCTCTAGTTTTTGTAAAAATTAAAATATCTGTTATCCTCTGGAGGTCATTTAAAAATAAATAACATAGCTACACATCAAAATTGAACAATTGAAAAGTTGTTCCTAAACTTTTGGTACAGAATGGGCCACGTTTAAGTTATTTTTTGTAAATTTTTACCAGTTTTTTCCCATTTTAGTAATAATAATTTCTTTTTCTCTGCTTAATGTTAGCATATTTTTCTTAAAATGTACCAAAGAAATCTAAAAACCACAAAAAAAATCCCCATATATCCATTTTACCAAAAAAAAAAGTGGTCGCAAGTAGTCGGGATACTTTAACATCTACAAAATAAGTGATTTTATCTTTCTCCTCTTTACATTCAGTTCTGTAAGACAAGGTATCCAACTACATTCGGAACCATGATTTTTCAAATGCGTACAAACGAATGTTTTTTTTTAATATTTAGACACTTAGATTAGAATACACGTATGAAATTGTTTTAAAAATATTATACAATTAAAAATTATTTAAATGCAACATTTCGGCAAAATATGAACATATAATTATTTATTTTCCAAATATTCTTCTTTTATGGAAAATGCTTCTGTAATAATAATATTTTGCCTATATGTAACTCAGACCTCTGTATAGAGCCTGAACTAAGATTTTTAAAATATTATTTTAGAAGTGAATTTATTCTTATTTTAATACATCAGAGAAATTTTAACAGAAAAACACTGGTAATTATTTCACACATACACACACACAAAAAATTGGTAGTTACTCTGAAAATAATGTGAATTTTTCAAAAGTCGTAGTTCAGGCCCTCTGGAGAATTCTTTTCTTTATCTAAGCAAAATATTATAATAAAAGCATTTTTCATAAAAGGAGATTGCTTTGAAAAAAGGTAGTTCTAAGTTCATTTTTTGCCAAAATATTGCACCTAAATTATTTTTTATCGTAATTATATTCTTAAGACAATTTTTTACGTGTATTCAAATCTAAGTGGCATTAAATATTTGACTTGACCAAAATGATCACTTCAGCCCGGAGGCTGTTAATAACTTATATATATATTATATATATATATATATATATATATATATATAGATAGAGATAGATAGATAGAGATAGACAGATAGAGAGAGAGAGATAGACAGATAGATAGGCAGACAGATAGACAGCCAGATAGACATACAGATAGACAGACTGATAGACAGACAGACAGATAGACAGCCAGATAGACATACAGGTAGACATACAGATAGACAGACTGATAGACAGACAGACAGACAAACTGATAGATAGATAGATAGATAAAGAGAGAGATAGACAGATAGATACCACCGCTACATATTAAAAATATGTTCATTTGTACGTTTTTGTAAAATCACGGTTCTGAACGTAATCGGGTGAGTGAGTGAGAGAATATTAACGTCACACTGATTAGCAACACGAGGGCTTTTGGTGACGGTCCGCGTAATTTTGAACCACGGTCAAGTGACGCGGATGACACGTGAGCTGGCGCCCCCTCTCCTAACTACCACACCACACCAACGGGAGGACATTTGAGCTCTCGACAGATTTAACGTGCATCGCTCCCCTACACGGCTGATCTTTAGTGGTACTAGGATCGAACCCATGACATGCTAGCCATGATCCGATGCCTAGACCACTCGGCCACCGCGGCCGCCTGAACGTAGTCGGATACCTTAATATTCTATTACAAAGAGGTAAATTGTTCTCTTTTATCAATCTATTGTATCATCACATTTAATCTTTTGTATCAAAAGCATCCAATGCATGTTAAGTCTGTCAAAACTCATGGCATAGTGTAGAAGTTTTGAGATGACGAGGGGGGGGGGCAGATAAGGAGCTATCCTTATAGACTGATCATGATTTGAAATTACGAAGTCCGTCTCCAATAATATTCGTGATACTTAGCAGACATTAGAAAGCAATTTATTCAATTTTTAAACGTCCATTAATTATTGTTCTAAAAATTATTAAGATAATTGCAGCGCTTTTTTCTTTAAAACAAGTAATATAAAAAAAAAATTTAAGTCAATTCCTACTTTAATAGATGAATAGAAAGTATTTTATTAACGATTGTAAATGTTAAACAAGTTATATGTATATATATCGGTAGCGCACACAAGCAGTTTTCAAGATGGGGGGGGGGGCGAATCCATGGTTGAAAGTCCACCCAACTCGTAGACTACACCAATTGTTTCTTCTGATTTTGTCAATTTTGTAAACAAAAAACAGTAAAAAAATAAATTATTCAATTTATAATTAGCATTAATTACTAAAATAAATTGCTAATTACAAGTACTTAATAAAATTTTACGTTATATATATATATATAGTATTATCATCAATCAAAAAAACTCGAGAGCTTGGGGGGTGGGGTCCGGAGTCCTAAGACACTACCTTGTGTGCGCCACTGATATATATATATATATATATATATACATAAATAAATATACATACATAGGGAGGAAGGGAACTAATAGTAGGAATTGAAAAAAAGAGGATGATTTGTCTGCATTGTTGTAACAATGCACACCCAGTTTGGCTGAAAAACCGGTTTTCGACGCCAACTTTTGTCATTGTTTTAACATTTACTTCGTTACAACGATGGAGATAAATCTAAGTTGGCATCTAAAACCGGTAATTAATGGGTTAATATTTGAAAAAATTATATTAATATCAAGTGTCATCCATTACAAGTTTTAAAAAATTTATTTGAACTTGATTGGATAAATAGAAAGAATTTTACTAACGATTGAAAATTTGAACAAGACAAATATACACTCAAGAGCCAAAACATTATGACCACCTGTCAATAACGAGTTGGCCCACCTTTGGCGCGCAACACAGCTTCAACCCGCCTTGGCATGGATGCCACAAGTCCTTGGTAGATGGCCGGAAACAGATTATACCAGGTGTTTAAGCAACGGTCACGCAAATCCGAAATATTGCGAATTGGTGGTCTTTGAACTCTGAGCTGCCGTCCCATGACATCCTAAATGTGTTCTATCGGATTGAGATCCGGTGAGTTAGGCGGCCAGGACATTAACTGGAATTCAGCATCATGTTCCTGGAACCACTCCAACACAATTTTAGCCTTATACCACGGGGCGTTGTCCTGTTGGAACATTCCATTTCCAGCTGTAAAAACAGAGGCCATGTAAGGGTGCAACTGGTCCGCAATGATGTTCAGATACCCTGTAGCATTCATGATCTGCTCTACCACAACCTCGGGTCCCAGAGACGCCCAAGTGAACATCCCTCAAAGCATAATACCTTCACCACCGGCCTGTGGATGACCTACTGTACATTGAGGGAGCAACTGTTTGCCTGGAAGACCTTTTTCTTTGATAGCATGTAGACGTCCAACACCATGTCGTCTACTGCTGGTTTCACCGTCATTCATCCACTTTGCATAAGTACTAGCAACTGTAGATCGCGAACAACCCACGAGTCGTGCAGTTTCGGAAATATTTGTTCCGAGCCTTCCAGCCATTACAATCTGCCCTCTATCAAAGTCGCTTAGATCCGCAGCCTTTCCCATCACACACAGAAGTAAGTGAAAGAATGATTCTTCAGACTCTCCAGCAGCAGTTAAATACCACTTCCACCTGATTACGTGCCTTCCACGTAATCCAGGCAAGTTCATTGCAAAATGTATGGGTGGTCATAATGTTTTGGCTCTTGAGTGTATATATAAATAGAAGAGAGTGTGAGCCAAAGTAAGAATTGAAAAATTCCCTACAACCTCCAAACCTGCCAGTAAGAAAATGTGCTTAAGTTAGTATTTTAAAATTTACATCAGACGGAAGAAAAATAACTGGCCGAGAATTTAATATTGTGTTTTAAATTGAACGTTATAGTTATAAGAAATTCTTTATAAGTTCGAAGAGAATTATCCATTGATGGTCAAATAAAACTCTAAAGATTAAATTATTAAAGCTAAGTTTTTGATTTGAAGGCAGAAAAAAGGACTTTTACACTATCATAATTAGCAAAAATAATTTCTTAATCTGGTTCTTCTACTCTGATTAAATCAATTCCATCGATAAATGGTAATACTGTTTTAACTTACTTGAAAAGAAACACAAGAATAATTTTCAAAATTTTGATTTCTCCTTAAAATTTTAGTCGCGTCCACACCTTTACTAATGAAATAAGAGTAAAACGTTTATCGTCTGTGATTTCTGAATAATGCACGCACGTGCAGCCGATCGGACTAGACCCAAAAAACCTCGGAGAGTTTTCCAAACCATGGATTAACAGTTTATTACATTCTGATGGGTAGTTCCGTAACCATAAATCATTACTTTTGTATACTTTTAGCCCGGACACCTTGTATATATATTATACTAGCCGTTACCCTCCCGCTTCGCTGGGTATTTCATGATGTTTTATAAATAGATCTGTTTATATATATAAAATATTGATATCTATGTCCTAGCATTAAGAATTCTATTGTACTGAAAAATATACTTATACCTGTAACTCTCCCCTCTTGATAAAAGAAAAAGGACAGAACTACTAATTTGTATTATCTAATATTCTCTAAAATTGAGTATAGAATGATGTTTACACTTTCGTAACCCTATAACAAAGTGGATTTCCGCAAAACCAATTTTAGGTGGATCTCTACTCCATAAAGTAAACTTGGAAGCCAAATTTCACATCTAAATCTAATAGGGTAAAAACAAAATTTTTACTATCAATTCCCCCCCCCCCCCCTCCCTCGTAATTCCGCTGAGAGTCGTTCTACCAAAAACCGTTCTTAGCGGATTTAAATTTAACAAACGAAAAATGTAAACCAAATTCCATTATTATAGTTGTTGTAGTTCGAAAAAAGAAATTTTTTGTCAACACGCTCCAGTAACCCCTTGCTCTCCCAGGAGTTGATTCCCGTCAAATGCATTCTTAGTGGATCCCTATTCAACAAAAGGAACATGCTTAACAAATTTCAAGTACACAGGTCTAACAATTCTAAAACAGGATTTTTTCCTATAACTCCCCTTCACCCCTTGCAACCCTCCTTAGGTGTCGATTTTTGTTTTACTCTTTGTTTGAGGAACTCTATTCCATGAAAGGAACATGCCTACCAATTTTCAAGCAGGTAGATCGAATAGTTTAAAAACGGAAATATTTATCTATTACGCCCCTTAATCCCCCGAAATGAAACTTGGGGGCTAATTTTCGCGAGACCCATTTTACAGCGGATCTGTTCTCAACGAAAGGAATATGCGTACCAAATTTCAAGACTGTACGTCTAATAGTTTAAAAATGGGAATAATTATCTCTAACACCCCTTCAGCCCCCGCAACGCCACTTGGGGGTCTGTTTTCACAAAACCCCTTTTGTAGCGCATATTAACTCCATGAAAAGAACTATGCCTACCAATTTTCAAGCCAGTAGGTCAAGTACTTTAAAAACGAAAGTATTTATCTTTTACGCCCCTTATTCCCCCTCAACACCCGTTGGGGGGCTATTTTCTCAAAACCCATTTTGTAGCGGATCTCTACTCTATGAAAGGAATCTGCTTACCCAATTTCAAGATTTTACGTTGAGTAGTGTAAAAATAGAAACAATTATTTTGTAACACTCCTTAACCTCCCGTAACGCGCCTTGCGTTTTGAATTTCGAAAAATCCGTTCTTAGCTGATCTCTACTTCATGAAAGGAACATGTCTACCAAATTTCAAGTCTGTAGGTTGAATAGTTTCGGAGATATCGTGATTAGTCAGTCAGTCGCTCTTTTCTTCTTTATATATATATATATATGACTTTATACTATCATGACTATAGTTATCTTAGGTTAATAACTATTTTGTCTATATTTTTAAAATATACATATATATATAGATATTTATATATATATTAGTATCTTCTTATCTGATATTATAGACTTAGTTTAGAGATGGTTAATCTTCCGAGTAAGTTAGAGTTAAACACTAATCCAACTTTTGTGGCGATTCTGTTTTTTTAGATCCATTGAAGAAGTACGTAGTAAATGAGATAATACAGTACCAGCTCATTATTCTGTTTTAAACTAATTCGACTATACCTTTAACAGCTTGTAATTTATATAATCTTCGATTATTCATGAAACAAATTTGGCTTTTTGTGGAGTTTATATTTCAAAACCAACAAAACCATAAGAAGGAGGAAGTGAGCAGCTTCTGATGGTCAAAAAGTCTGGAGCCTCTTGGGCAAAGTCCAAGGGCAGAAGTCTGTGTTTGCCTGCAGGCCTTAGCTGAGCATAATGGAACGGCTTTCACGCCTTGTGTTATGTGACCCTTCCACGAGCTCACTCTCCCAACGTACTTCAGCCGTTCGGTCCTGGTACACACCCTCCCCAGCAGTGAGCACACTCTGAGCCGACCTGCAGGACTTGAGGGGAAAAGAGACAAAAAAAATCCTCCTCCTTACTTGTAAGAAATGATGTGATCACAGGATCTCATTCTAAGATGCATTAGACTTTCTATGGGGGACTTAACATCCGATCCCCTTATCATTATAGACTTTTTTTGGTGGTCAACAACTCCTGGAGCTGATCTGACATATGTCAAATCGTTCGAGGATAACAAACAAGATTTCAAAATCTGTAAGCGTTGTTTCCTAAATTTATTGCTTTACTATTTTCGTTCTCTTTTCTAGGACAATCTCAGTTCATAAGGATTGCTGCAAGAAATGGTTGTTATATCAAAAATATCCATAGCCTGGTCTCTTTCTGCAATTTTCGAATTTTCTTATTTCACACTAATTAATGCAATTTACCAACGATACTGTAAATTTTCATGAAATGGTATTTCACAGTCCTCTAATTAAATAATAATATACATTGTGCGAAGTATTTGTTTCATTAAAGTACCTATAGCTATCCAATCAGGAAGTTTCTTTAAAAGATACATGATGTTTAACAAGAAATTAGATATGGGGAAGAAAAATTTTGAAAAACGAACTGAGCATTGCTTTAAAATTCGTATTTTGTGTAGTTTATGGAATGTAGGAATAAGCAAGCTCAATAAAATCAGACAAATCAATTTGGAAAATGTATAAATAAGGCGAGAGAGTCAAAAGTATTACACTTTCGGTTGTTGAGTGATTATAGTTGCGAAATCGTGGCTGGTGTTTTTTATCTCAAGGTAAAGGTGTGGGTCTGTGGCATTGAAGGCCCACCTTGTACAGGGCTGATGCCTGTTAAATTTGTTGAGTCTCAAAATCCTGATGATGAAGTTGTGTAGAAATTGGGAGAGAAGTGTTAATTCAAAATTAATCTTCGTCACTTGACCGTGGTTCAAAATTACGAGGTTCATCATTGGTATCCTGTAGCTGTAAAGTGCCACAGTAATAAAAATTTAATTGAAATCTGTACTAATAATAGGGTAGCGTTTGTTTCTATATGTGTGTATGTACACCCACGCTGACGAGGAAGCCCCAGACACGCGAAATTTGCTATGCTGAATGGTATACTTCTCGAAGAGAACGTTTTTAAATTTTCAAATAAGATTTTTCTTTAAAAAAACATTAAGGCAAAGTTTTTTATATCTGGCAATGGGACACGATGTCCAGGGATGTCTTAAGGCATAGGCCAACTGGGCCCGGGCCCTGGACCTCACCCTCTGTGGGCACCGCGTTTCGTACTCGACTTTTTCTTAATCAGATCATGTGGTCCGGATAAATTTAATAATCAAATATTATCCCCGTACATATTCTCCAAAAAACAAGGAATTTTAAACTGCATGCCAACTGGTAAAAGTGGCAAGATTGTATTAATATGTGAAGACCGTTGTCCACGTCTAGGTCTACTAACATAAACAATCATTCAACTCATTTAGTCGAAATGCGACCATCAATCGAGCCGGTTTGTACCTAGGTTTTTGAGATTGAGAGTCGTGCACATTTATTTGTTTAAAATTAACATTCGAATGAGTATCTGGCAATAAATGCAGTATACTGTCTACTTTTGAAGATGTCAAGTAGTTTACTTTTCCATAGGGAACCAGGGCCTCAAAAAATCTTAAGATTTCTCTGGGAACAGGGCCTCAAAGAGTCTTAAAACATCCCTATGTCTATCATTGAATGCGCCAAAACATACTTTTTATACATTTTTATTTTGGAAATCGGTGCTTATTCTCATTATAGTATACTTAATTTTTCTATATTTATTTATTTGTATGTTTCAAAAAAAAAAACAGCATTACAAATTTTTTTCAACTGATTCATCTTAACAATGTATGACTTCAACAGTTGCATTTTATTTCTGGCTATACGATTAGTGTTTACAATCTTGAAATTTGGATGTAGGTCGTTCAAAAATAAGTTTATTTGTTTTTCAAAGACCCCTAATTAAATTTTGGTTCAATTTATCGGTATTATATAGTTTTTAAATTAATTAAATGTTTAAAAAATTTTAAAAAAAGGTTTGGCCGGATATCAATTGGTGGTTTTTATACAAATTTTTATCTGCACAATCAGTGAGCAAGTTTTCGACCCCCCCCCCCTCTTTTCTTTTTACCGGAGTGGGAAAAGGCAATCTGCTTCGCACGATGTCATCGTTTATTTCTGGATCTTTGTATTTGTTTGTTCTTTGTATCAAAATTATGTACAATTCTTTTTCGATCACATTAATGTATTCTTTCAAAATTCACTGAAAATTATCTAAGAGATTATCAAAGAGTGGGTTTCAAACACCAGATGGGACTGTAGTCCCCATCTGGTGTTTCTAAAGTTGTTACTTGGAATAACACAAACAAAACATTTTCCTCTACATTTTACATTAGAATAATTTGACAATTCTCGATATTCTTGATAAAACTGACATTTTTATTAATGCCAATTCCTAATTTTCTAACAATTCAAAGCATTGTATTCATTTGTCCATAAATTAAACATTTATAATTTTTTACATATTGAACATTTTCCGGCTGCCTATTTCTGCCACGCATAATGTCCTTTATGGTTGTTTAGGCTCTTAAGAAAGGTTTTCTTATTTCTCTGTGTAAGTTATGTATGTAATGATAAACGCGCGCGCGTGGTAGTGAAAGACGAGAAAATGAATGTTATTCAGTCAGGATTATTACTGACTAGTACGCTTTAGATGTTAACGCATTAGAGCCAAATCTAATCAAATGATGATATTGACTCCTAAACTCCTTCTTTTTTCACGTTACCAGCATAAAGACTTTAAGCTCCGTTAGATTTTACATATACCAGTTCCTCTTCACTACGAGTATTAAATGGAAACATGCTGCTCGACTAAAACATTTACAAGTAAAAAAATGACTAATCTGTCAAAGTTTCTTGACCTACATGGTTTGACAGATTCAAAATTCAAAGACATACATTTCAAAGCTTGAAATTATTCCATATTGTATTAGGAAATGTAATGAAAAGAAATTTTAAAAGCGTCAGAGAATACGTGAGAAGGAACTTTTTTGTAGAAATTTTGTACTAATGTGGGCGGATATATTTATTTGCTTAGCTGTTGTTTATTATGTGTGTGTGTGTGATGAAAAATATTTATTTTTATATCTCCTTATTCCCCATTGTTTATTGAGACAATAATTCCGTTTTGTTGTCATCTAAACAATCATACAAAGGATTGATGAAATCAAAACAAATAACATATAGTGCAATGATTCATGACATTATTCCTTTGAAATGTGAAATATATTTTAATTTCTCATTTAAAAGACATTTTTAACATTTAACATGTTCCAGCACAGATCAGAGGTTCCCAAACTTTTTTGTCTCATAGACCCCTTGCCGTGTTTTTCAGTTTGGGGTTTCAGTTTTTTTTCTTACCTAATACTGAATTTTTGCAAATTTATCCTCTTTTTGACAGCTGTATACTACTTACTTTTAAAGAATTAAATTTTTAACCATAGTTATTACCATAGTCAAAGCATTCTCAAACCTAGTTTCAAAGTTTGAATAAAGGGCATTTAAATGTTGAACGTAGGTTAAAATGTCCTGACAAATGTCAGGACATGTCTGTGACAAATTGCGAAAATTTGCGACGTCCAATATTATACTTCTGTAGATTAATTCTAGAAAGAAATGCTGAAAAGGCCTTTGTCTTAATACAATTCATGCTGTCACCTTGTAATAGCAAATTAACCTCACTAAATTTAGTAAATAAATCAGTTAAATTGTAAAATCTGGTTTCCACTAGATGAAATGTTTTGAAAAAAATTTAAGTCACGATCTGGTTTAATGTGAGCCACTATTATCGACCCCCATTTAAACCTCATGGATCCCCAAATTATTTTCTTCACTGGCATGGACCCCTTGCAGGTCGTCTTAGACTCCCAAGGGTCGACATAGGTCACTTTGGGAATCACTGGCACTGATTGAACATATAAACTTGATACGATTTATCTCGTAACGTTATATTTGAGAGTGTATATATTGTTTTACTTCTCTCTAAATTGGAATTTTTGGTGAACTGGAAAGAGATTTTAAAAATATATATAATTTATAAATTAATTAAAAATTAATTAATTAATAATGGAATCTATTAATTTCAATAATTTATCTTACTGAAAGAAATCTACCGTAACATTTTGGCTTATATCATGCATTTTAAGCCAAAAAAAATAATAATAAGATCTAAATTTACGGGTCTGCGTTATAAGTCGGGTATAAAAAGGAGAGCTTTAAAAAAATTTAAAATTCTACATATATCGAAATACTGTTTAAAAGGAATTACATTTTTGTGAATTTAAAGGGTTGTAGTTCTAGAAGTATACTATTTTTTTCTCTAAAGCTTGGAATAATACTTCAAATAAATGACTTCAAAACATAAGAGCATTACGCATGCATATTTCAGATTTCTTCGTAAAAAAGTAGGCACATGTTATACGGTGAATGTACTTTAAAATTTAAAATTACAGCTTAAATGTATAGGTGTACGTCATACGCGGTGAATAAATACACTTTGAAACTTAAAATTGCAGCTTGAAAGCATACGTGCACGTTAAACGTGTGGCGGATCTATACGCGGTACTACTAACCCCTTCATGACACTTTTAGAAGAATATTTATTTCAACCAACTTTCGCCGAGTAAGAAAGTGTGATTATGCAAATGAAGTATATTATATAAATTCTGTTTTCGCGAGTTTGAAGAGTTAGCAAAGAGTTGGCAAGTTGGAGTTAGCAAAGCGTGGACAAGTGAATTGGCGAGTTAGTGTGTTAGTTGAAGATTGAAGGATCTTGGAATTATTAAGAGATTTTGGAGCTTGTCCATGAAAAGGATTACTGAGAGTGGATCCAACGACAGTGATTAAAGCCAGATAAAGATCTCCTGCAAGATTCAAGTGTAGAATCTGCTTCATAAAAGTACAGGTATCGTGAGCTTTGTTTAATTAGAAGTTAGCTTATTAGTGTGCGACGTAGTTTATATTGAGCGTGTTTAAGCTATCGTGGAATCAGTTGAGGATCCGTAGTATTATCCCCGTGTTATTGAATCTTACCTCCGCGCTCTACTATCTGATCAGTTATCTTAATTAGATTGTTATTGTGTCTGATTGATATTTTGGTAACAATAAAATAGTTAGTGTGAAATCATGTCTGTTGATTATTCAGTTTCTCCCACACACCTAGCCGGGTCTGCGGATAGACAAAGGGTTTCAGATGGAAGCAGGAACCGTCCGGTATTACAAACGGCGGTGAGCATTATACGCTGAATGATATATACAGTGTATATTTTAAGACATGTTTCTTACATGTTTGATTTTAAAAAATGGTATTTAACTTATGATGGCAGTATTTTTTTCTTAAAACAAAATTTTTTCATATTTTACATTACAATATATTTTCTTGATATTAAATACGCCTGTAAAATATCTTTTACGATCCATATGATCCTGTAAGTACAATTATAATTTATGGAAGCCATAAATTACTATCTTTTCTACATCATGAACTTAAACGTTTGAATCAATTATCTCTTTAAAAGAAAGAAGCTCTAAAATGTGCCTACATTACTATAATATTAAATTTTTTTTAAATCAAAACCTTCACTACTTACTTATGTTGAGAAAGAAGCAATTTCGTAAGATATTTATTTATTTTATTTCATGATAAATTTTCGTAAGAGATTTCAGAAAATCTCTTAAAACAAATAGAATATAAATTTTTCCTCAAAATTTGTAAGATATTTTCATTAAATTTTCCTAAAATTCATTCACCATATACCTTTAAAAAACTTATTTTTCTGTTCATACTATCATTTAATTGTTTATTTGTAATTTTTTTCTTGATATCTTTATTTTTAATTTTCCTTATTTCTGATATGTTACATTGCTTTAAATTTCTTAAATGTTTAAATATTTTGTTTATATTTCTTTGTTTTAAATTGTCTTTTGAGCTTGTGTATTCTTTTAAAATTGATTCTAAATTTTGAGCACTAAAATATGCTTTTTATAGCTTAGCTTATTAATACAGTAGAACGTCGTTTATCCGAACGTTTATTATCCGGAGCGTCAAATATCCGAACCAAAGTCCGGATACGTTTTTGAACAGTGCAATGCTCAACAATTGTTTCGCGTGAGGCCAAAAGTGACGGGGAAATCTAAGAAGAGGGATATTTGGAGAATTTCAGTTGTGTTATTTGGTAAACGTCTGCGCAGAATATTAGGTCAGTTTGTTTCCAAGTAAAGGGGTGTATACATGCTCTTTTGTTGAGTTTTCTTGATGTAGAAACCGGACTGGAATGTGATGCAGAAGATGGATTTCAAATGCTAAATGATGACGAGATTGTGGCTTTCGTGCAAGAAAAATCCGACCCTGAAACGGTTAAAGACGAGGACAACAACAACAACGAAAGTAGCAAGGGTCCACCAAATTCTGACGCGTTTTTTGCATTAGAGAAAGCTATGGAGTGGTACGAACGATAATCAGAGTGCTGTCCTACTACTGCTGCTCAATAGAATCAGAGACCTTGCAGCGAAAAAACGGTGCACATTGGTACAGCGAAAAATAAGTAATTATTTTCCACAATAAAGTAAAATTGCGACATTTTGCATCTATTTTGCTTTTTCTTCAAGCACGTTTCTCGCATGGGATGATTTTCAATATTCGTATAGTGTCTGGATTCATATACTGCATGGATCGCATTCGGTTTTCGGTTATCCGAACAATCACGTATCCGAACGGTGTCCAGTAACAACTGATTCGGATAAACGACGTTCTACTGTATTAAAAATGAACTTTTTTTCATTTCTGTAACATAGTAAAATGAGTAGGTAAAGTATATTAATAATTAAATGAATTGTATTACTGTCAAGCTGTCTTGAAAAAAAATTATCGAAGTAAATTTTTATAATTATTCGTTTTATTTCACAATTAAGAGTAATGTTCTGTAATATTGCGCTCTCTAGTGCCCCATAAAAACAAACAAACCATACGTTCAAATTGTTTATTGATTTATAACATATAAATTATCAAATATGTATGCGTAATAAAGGCTCTGGAGCAATACTTTTGATCAAAATGCTGATTTCTTTTTCATGTAATAAGATTATGATGAATAAATGAGTTAAGGTATCCGACTACCCTAAAATTGTGAATTTTGCCAGAAATTGACAAATTTTTTTATGATTTTATTTTATAGGCCGTCTTATTAGCTTTTTAAAAATACCAAGTTTATTATTTTCCGTTTACTGGAACAAAAAATACAAGTGTTTTAGTAAAAGCAGATGCCATTACTTAAGCAAGATATATATATCATACTTTAAAACGCCTTTTACTCGAAATGTGTTTTTTTGAAAATTCTCAAACGCGGTCAGCGATTGCTATAAAAGTTTTGAAAATAGTTAACTGTGTGAAATTTTTTGTGTATGCTATGTATAATAAATATTAGGAGTGTCTTAACTTTCAGATTTATCAATCACAGGTTTATTACAAAATTTATAGTCCCTTATGGTAATATAATCACTGTTTTTTTAAGCAATTTCATATAATAACTAAGATAAAGTGCTCTAATTTTTGTAAAAATTAAAATATCTCTTATCCTGAAGGTCATTTCAAAAACGAATAACATAGCAACACATCAAAATAGAAAAATTGAAAATTTGTTCATAAACTTTTGGTACAGAATGGATCTCGTTTATGTTATTTTTTGTCAACTTTTACCCATTTTCCCCCATTTTAATAATAATAATTTCTTTTTATCTTCTTGATTTTAGCATATTTTTCTTAAAATGTACTAAACAAATCTAAAAACCACAAAAAAATCTCCATATCTCAATTTTTTTCAAAAATCGGATATCTTAAGTTAATTTTGTGAGTATAAAACCATGATTTATTTGTCCTCTTTAAATAATTTCTAATTCAAAGAATAATTTAAAAAAATTTCATACGATATATTTTATGTTAATGCCATAATCTTAGAATCTATAATCCGTTATTTTGTCTTTGAAAGTTGACAATACTGAAGTGTATTTACATTTGTGTCTCGCATTTTCTTAAAACTGAACAGAGTACAACACTAGAGAAAGGGTTGCAATAATTATACTATTTAAAAAAGTAAATTTGTTCAGCTGTGTGAATAAATTGGTCGCTTGAAGGAGTACTTAGCTCTGTCATGCTGTAACCTCCAGTGTGGACTTGTTGAGTGGCTATGACAGATCAACAACTTGCCTTATAGTAATGAATTTACTGAAAAATTAAAATTCCATGCCAAAATAAATAGGTTTATTTGGAATTTTGCTTATAAAATAATTTGAAGTCACTAAAAATAGTTAAAAACGGAGAAAAACTAAGGAAAAAAGCTTGTTGGATCAGAAAAGTGGAGGTAGGAGTATATTTTGCCTTGCGGATCTACGACTGCTAGTGATATCCGGAGCGAAGAAGCTGCTCTCTGGTGGAGAACTGAGGAATCCATTCTCACACACAATAAATATTGTTTTGCTTCATGAGATACGCTATATATTACCTTTCTTTATACTTTGTTTTTGCACTATGTTTTTCTTTGTAAAATTATTTCTGATTTATTGGTCACCTGTTGTACTCTATGCCCAATGATCATACTACGAAATTTAATTAGATTTTTGTGAATTTGTGTGTGTTAAAGAATTCATAGATATTTAATATATGTAATATACATTCTTAATTTTATAAACTACTGAAGAGTGATTACTTACTTTTAAGGCACTATTTCAAACCTGAAAAGACATTATTATTTTTAAAATGTTCTTCTAGTAGTTTAACACAGAAAGAATTTATAAATTATAATAAAGTTAAATGAAACTTTATCAAAATAAAATGCAAACTTTTTTTAAAGCCTTCCATTATACTTTAAAATATGATTTCTACAAAGTATATTTAGAATGCATTTTTATAATAATATGTTTCTTATTGTCTACATGTAATTATCTATATATTCAATTCATAGATGGCGTTACAGTAGCTCTTAATAATAATGTACATTCTAATAACTTAATTTTTAACCTTAGTATGTATTATAGTGTAGACAAATAAAAAGCAAATTTTAGTATTTAACTCAGCGTTTCTCAAACTGTGAGACGAGCCCCCTAAGAGGGCGTGATAATCTTATCAAGGGGGCGCAAGCATATCAAATAGTCGAAAATAAAAAAATTAAAAAAAAAATTATTATAATTTACGGAAGGAGAATCAAAACAAAATACATTCTGACTAAAAAAATACATGTAAAAAAACACTCAAAATACATATTTGTACTGATATAATATATTTATAAATGCATCAATACTGCACAATGTATTTGATCTTTAATTCATTAATAATATGTTAAGAACAAGTTTAATAATTACTAGAGACCCCATGGGTTTGTCATATACAAAAATTTAATACTCATCTTGATAATTTGTACGGTTTATAATTAAAGTAGTATTGTAGCTTTACATCAAAGTACATTATTTTTTGATCCAATACATTGTTATTGTATGGAGGGGGGCGCGATAAAAGTTATGATTAAAAATTGGGTCGCAAATATGGAAAGTTTGAGAAGCACTGATTTAACTTAATGTGCTTAGTTCGTAATTGTTTTAGTAAAGATAACACTTATTGCTTTTCTACATTTCGGCCTATATTATTGTAACTTAGAATCTCTCTGCATTTTTATCTAGAATCTGGCAATAACTTGCTCATTGTTTATTGATTCATCGGGATCTAAGTATCTTTGAATACATGTTTAAGCGGGTTACATTTTTCCTATAATTGGGTTAAGAGATTTTATTTATTAATTTCTATAGGATTTCGTTCAGTATATATTAAAGAAAAGAGGAAAGGTTGGCTATACTCTCTCTCTAGCCACAGAATTGATTACATATAATAAACTCCACTTTCATATATACATGTAATAACAAGATATCAATCATTGGCATGGCCAAGTAATTTTAGCGCGTTTTTCACATGTTGTATTTTACAATAATGCAACTAATGAACTTTTTACTAACAGAAAGTAGTACTGTACCACTCCTCTAAATGTACTACTATTGAGCTGAAAAGAAATAATGACACAAATCTGTATTAGCACTATAAAAAAGCAAAATTTGAGAAAATTTTGTTATAAACTAGCGAAATTCAGGAAAATTTGTAGGAAAATTCGGGAAAACTATGGGAAAATTTAAATATGATTCGGCTCATCTAGGGCACAAATGCGACCAAATGCCGAAAACCTGAGGTCAATTGGTTGCTTATTGGCTGAGAAAAAGGTACGACAAAATATGGAACGAAGACGAAGACGAAATTTGCGTCCTAATAGCGCTTTTGTCCACTACGTGAAAAACGCGCTAAAAACATGTCCTCAGAGAGTCGGCATTGTTTATAATACTGCAGTATCCATCTTTTTAAGTTTCAAATATCTGTATTCCCTTTCCTATAACGTCCTATAACCTCCTCCTTTCTTTTACAGGTATAAAGTAGAATATTGCTTAGTTGAATATTGTATAAATTGTTGTTTAACTTTTAATTTTTAGTACCATTTTATATTATTAGTGTCTATATTTTAATGTCTTCACGGAGTATTTCATCTATGGAACTTTTATGTAATAGGCAGGGGCGTAGCTAACGCCGTATAAATGATACGGGGCTTCCCAGCTGCAGGGGCCCCTATACGTGAAGCAAAAAGTCGCAAAATGTTATCAATAGTCTTATTAATATAGTTCCCATTTACATTTATAAAATTGTTTGACACTTGCTTCAAATGGTTAAAAGTTTTTTCCTTGAGTTCTACATCTTTATACTACAACTTTTCCGCAATTAGAAATTTTTGAAAGCAAGTATCGCTTTACTGAAAAGATAATAATATAAAAAAAGGAGTGGTATAAAGGAGTAATATTACATTATATATTTCCTTTTTACATAATTGTATTTTTATAATTTTGTTTTCCTTTTCTATCATTGGGCCTGAGATATTGAGTCAGAAGGAAAGTGAAACTGTTGACTGTACAGAATCAAGTGCAATGTCATATAAATTTGAATAACAGAATTAATTATGGAATAATTTTATCTAAATGGAAAACTTAAAAAAATAATAATAATCACATTAAAGATAGAACTAAAGTTGATTTGTCTAAATTTCTCTATGTAATTGTTTTTCAATACTTATATGTTGCAAAGTATATGATTCAAAATTTATGTATCAAAGTATAGTTATTTTTTGGTTTTTTTTTGCTTTTTAATTTAATAAATGTATGGATATTTTTATTGGTTTCTGCTTCGATAAATGGCTTTGCTTTTCTTAAATAATTACTTCATGTATATTCATGTAATTGGTATCGATAATATATACGAGTATAGTTGATATAGTGTATTGATATATAGTTTTACTTTCATTTTATAAATATATCCTTTACGTTATTCATAATGTTTGTATATATAACGGCCAAATCCCGAAATCGGTCAGTTCGCGAATTAGCTGGCCAATTCACGTGTGAGCCAACATTGCTGTAAACTTATAAGCCAATATTTTATTAATTTTTGAATTTGGCTGGCCAATTTGCGAAGTGGCTTGGAACGATCGGCCAAAGTAGGAAGAAAGAAAACAAGAGCATATTGTTTGAAGAGCAGCACTGTTAAAAATGAGTACTTCTGTGTACTGTTTTCTTAAAATACAATTGTTTCAGAAACGAGCTCAAATATAAGTGACACCTCTGAGTTAAAAATAAGCTTGTAAAATATATAAAAATATGATCTCGTGTACTTCTGTTCTCATATTGAAGCCATAATAAAAATTATTTAGCGAACGCATATGCTGTAACAATGTGATAGAGTGAAGATGATTAGATGTGTATTCTTTAAAATGAATTATATTTTGAACATATGCGTTGCTTAAAGTGTATGAATACAAAGGCAAATTGAATCCTCAATTTGTCTACTACCCTTACGGAAGAGGAGAGAGAGAGAGAGAGAACCTTAGTCTTTTTCTGCTCCATAGACCTAACGTTAAAGATCCCAGATCACATCGTCTCCCGAAATACCGCTTCAAAAATTATGAAATTTTTTGCAAAGGCAAATAGCAAATATAAGGGCTAAGTAAAACAAATATGAGGGAAAAATAGTTTTGGTGTCAATATTATTTAAAGACATTTCTTTGTTGGCGCCATCTGTCGAATTTCACCTAATGACTTTATTTATATTTTATTCGTAAATGTCATTATATTTACTCTAATTTACTCTTAACATTGTTTCTTCCCCTTGTAAAAGTGGCCGCGGTAGCCAAGTGGTCTAGGCATCGGATCGTGTCATGAGTTCGATCCCAATACCACTGAAGACCCACCGTGTAGGGGAGCGATGCACGTTAAATCTGTCGAGAGCTCAAACGTCCTCCCGTTGGTGTGGTAGTTAGGAGAGGGGGTGCCAGCTCAGGTGTCATCCGCGTCACTTGACCATGGTTCAAAATTGCGCGGACCGTCCCCAAAAGCCCTCGTGTAGATGAACAGTGGGACGTTAATATTCACTCACTCAATCACTCCCCTTGTAAAAAAGTTCGTATTTTATGAATCGATATTTCGTAAGAGCTTCAATCTGCAAAGCTTAGCATTAGGCCTATGGGGCAGAAAAAGACTGACGAACATCCTTAAAACATTTCTTGGAATATACCGCTCTTGAGGGAGTTAGCTTAGTTGTCAGTGCATTGGGCTGTAGATCGAACGGTCTGTGTTCGAAACCCTCTGGGTCCAACCATGTCAGTTGGGTTTTCGCTAAGCATTCCCAACCACTAAGCATTCCAACTCGCAAAATGGCTAGCCGAAGTAGAATATACAATATTAATTGCAAGTATTTAGTACTTTGGCCAAACTTCTAGGCCGAAACGTTAATTGGCCGAGCTTTGGGCTTTGGCTGTAACATAAATCTCGATGCTTTGTTATTTTGTACAATAAATATATGATTCATGATTTTTGTATTCATATGCAGTTTACTTCTATATAATAAGTTAATATCTTTTTTTTATTATTTTACTGAATTATAACGAATATAGTTATAGAAAAATGAATTTCTACGAGTACTTGTTGGAAAAAAGTTAGTTTTTAATTTTTAATTGCTCTATTTGAAGAGTATATAGCTGAATTCTTGTGAATTAAAGACTCTATTGTTTTCAATATTAAGCATTTTATTTTATTTAACTCATATATACAATGAAAACACAATAACATTATTACACCATTATTGTTCATTGCGCTCTTATTTACACATCCTTTCATTCTCCTCTCACACTAAACTAAAGATCACCCATGTAACTTGACCGTGGTTCAAAATAACTTAGTCCATTGCTAGTAACTCTCGTTTTACTTCTCAATGCTCAATCATTCAACGTATTACACTAGCTTCTGATCATGTTACTTTTTTCTATCCAATCTTAAGCAGCCATCTCTCAACATAGTTACAATCAGGTAAATAAATTATAAATTATACATATTTGGCCATCCTGGAAATAATCAAACTCGGGTATCCTTGAGCATAAGAAATTACTCTCAATTTACAAAATATGGTATACACCAGCGTTTCTCAAACTGTGGGGTGCGCCCCCCTTGGGGGCGTGATAACTCTAAGAGAGGGGCGCGAGCCGATAGAAAAGTCTAAAACAAAAAGGTTATTTAAAAAAATTACTGATTTACTGAAAGTAAACAAAATACATACTGACAAAACAAAAAAAATCAAATACACATTTACTTTGATATAATATAGTTATAAATGTATCAATTACACAATGTATTTGATAATTAATTTAACAATACTAAGTTAAGAAAAATTTAATAATTACCACCCTATGGTCTTGCAATATATAAAATTATATACAAAAATTAACACTTATCTTGATAATTTGTTTGGTTTATAATTAATCCCTTAACTGTCGATTAAAAGTTATGCAATTCACTCCCAATGCCACCGAACACCCTGTCAAGGTTCTTTTATTGCATTCCGTAGCCTTCGGAATAATTTTATGGATAGCAGTGCACAGATAAGATCATACTTCGGAAAGACGTATATATACGTACGGGGAAAATAACGCTTTGGCTGAGTAAGACGTTTATATACGCCGGTGGCACTTAAGAGGTTTAAGTCGTATTCTGGCATTGGCATCAAAGTATAGTATTATAGAATTCAGTACATTGTTATTGTATGGAGATGGGGGCGATTAAAATTATAGTTGAATATTGGGTCGCAAATATTGAAAGTTTGAGAAGCACTGGTACACACCGAAAAAAGGCACTAAAATACACATAAAATTGCTCACTACAAAAAGGTATTATACAACTACAATTCTATCACGAACACAAAAATAGCATTCAATACATACATTCAAAATAAATTATAAAGATGGTGAGAGAACTAAATAAAAAGTTTTATACTGCCTGTATTGACATCCTATTAAGAGTCAAAAGGTCCCGGAATGCCCCCTACATTCAAGCAGTTGTTAGATTTTTGGAAAATATCTGTTTCAGAGGTTAGGAGCACTAATAAGGAAAACACAGCCATCTGGAATTTATTTCCTGGGTTGTTGGAGTAAGCTGTAGATCATTTCTGACAAAGCGAATTTTTCATTCATTGAAGTGTCGTTTGGAGCAGCATGCAAGCATTATGTGTTTTGCTCGAAAAATCACCTTCTGAGATGCTCAAGATGCTGAAGAAAGCATACGGAAAAGATTCCATCACCAGAGGTCTTCACCGATTTCCATGACTGAAAATGAAATTGAAAGGACGTCGTTTTGTGGATTCAGATGCGGGGATGCGCAATGCTACGAAGCAACTGAAAGACCTCTCAAAAAATAGATTCCAGGAGTGTTTTGAACAGTTATACGAACGCTGCAGCATGTGTGGATGCAGGAGGGCAGTACTTTGAAGGTCAATTAGATCAAATTATTGTTATACATTTTAATAATTTGTAATTGACCTATCCCGAGAACTTTTTGACCCAACCATACGTGTATGACATCGTTTGTTAATTTAACCTTCCGTCAGGCGCACCTATGAACGAAACAGAATCAGGCGCACGTAGCCTGAGAGACCACCGATCCTCTAATAAATTTTGATTCCAAACACCGGCAGCTAAAGTTTAAGGAAAGCAAATATATAAAATTACAGTCGACTCTCGATAATTCAAACCTTCGATAATACGAACCTCTCGATAATTCGAAGTATATGCTCAGTCCCTTGAAAAATTCTTGATGTTTCGAACTAAAACAATACCCTTTGGTACACTCAATATTTCGAAGTAAAATCTGTGGCCTGCCAGACTACAACATGCGGTAATTCGAAGTTATCTTATAAAACTCTCGACAATTTGAACACTCACTATCATGTAGAGTCCTGTAGCAAACAGGTTGGAGCTTGCATGTTTTGTGTTGTGTTATCTCTGCGTGTCTCTCCTGTAACGTAGTCTCTTTGATGACCATCTGTGGTCAATTAAGAGGACAATAGAGCAACCGCACCTGTTGTCAGCCGTCTAAATCTTTCGTTTAACACGTGACCTTGCTACACATGTGTTTAGAAAGGATGGTCCGCTATTGTGAAGAAGAGATGCGTAGGATTGTGTATGAATGTATTGAATGTATTCTTTTAATACAGGACTTTTAACTTCTGTAAAATATTTATACTTTACAAATATGTACTTTTTAAAAATACTTTAAGATAATTTTATACATATGTGCAATTGTTGTTTTATTTATTGTTTCAAATTTAATTGTGATAGAAAAAAAATTATCTTCGTGTATTTTGGGAATTTTTTTCTACCCTCTTCATAATTCGAACTCTTGCTAATTCGAAGTTTTTCATTGGTCCCTCCAACTTCGAATTATCGAGAGTCGACTGTATATGAAAAAGAACCACTTTAATGAACAAAATGAAGCTTGAATTAAAACAACCAAAATTACTAATATTACACAAAATGCTTCTACTGGTGAACTGCCATCGACGGAAAGTTAAGGAGAAACATGATACTAGCATCTATTTTTTAAAAATTTTAAAGTTCATTTGAAACTTTGTTGAATAATACCGCATCTGTAGTTATAAAAAAATGATAATGAATATTCCTTGAGGGTGCATTTTAAGACTTAAAAATATTTTACAAAGCATATTATCAACCTTTGATTAAGAAATTATCTATGAAAATCAATTTTTGTGGCTTTTAACCCTATCGCTGCGCATACCGCGATTTCTGCTGGTATGCATTTTTTCCGACTATTTAGCTGTGCAACCCATGCTGGTCCTGTTTATGTTTTCATTTATGCTTTTATGTGTTTATATATTTATGATCTTATTCTATATTTTAAAATTTAACCTCTTTAAGAAAATTTTTTTGTACGTTTTAACTTGAAAATGCAGATTTAATATGTAGATTTGAAATACGTATAAAACAATACGCAACTTTTGAGCTTACTTTGTTATAATAATTACGCAGTGAGAGGGTTAAAAGGAAATTAATTAATATGCTTAATAAGTGCTTGCGAATGTAGTTTTGATAAATGCACATAGAATAAAGTAAAAATATTTTAGAAGTCAAAATTATTAAATTTTTGCTAAAAATTTACATTTTATAATGCATGACATAGCGAAAAAATCATTTTAAAAATTCATGAAAGTAAATCATTTCAATACGTTACAAAAATTACATAATTTACATTTATCATACAATTATAATGAATAGTTTTCATGACGCGGCGATTATTAAGAAAATTTCTTAAAGTTCCTTTAAGCGAAAAAATAATTGAAAGGTTTAAACTGGTAAAATCTTTCGCAATAATATTTTCTTGGCATCAAAGTGCATAAGCCAAGCCCTCAATAAGTTTGCAATTCCAAAATAAAGTATATTTTATCAATTTTATAGTATTTTCTAGGTACAATTTGTGTGGAACTATAAACTTTCTCGCAGTTATGAAAGTGTTATATTAGCTTTGGAAAAGTGCATTTGAGAATTGAAGTTAGAATGCTTCATTGTAGCTCAAAATTAGTCAGTCTTATCTTCGGTTTCATATCATAGATCATTTTTAATTAAAAATCTCACGTGACTGAACGACAGTTATAATAATTTTTAAATCACCAAAAAAAGTTTAATTTTTCCATCTTGGCCCTTATTAAACAAATTTATTTGTTAAAACTAGTATCTTTTTAATGTATCTATAATTTTCTATTAACTTCACTTCAATGTGACTCTTAGAAAATTCAAATAGGCTTAACATTTTAGAGATTTGCTTTTATATATTAGTAATACAGGTGCTTAGTTTTAAAGTATCAAAACTCTTGTGCTCCTAAAAGCACTTAACTAACTAAAGAGGTTTTTCTAAACATTATACATCATAAATTTACTCTATGAAAATGTATTATTTATAAATAGAACATTTGAAAATATTAGTTATTTTTAAGATATTTATCAATCCTTTTCACAAATATTAAATTTCGATATATTTTTAAATCTTTTTAATTATCCTTTGGAACCGGGATCCATAAAGCAATATTAGCTTTCAAGCTGGTTGAGTCGTAGAAAAGCAATATAATTTTTTAAATACTTTTCAAACCATGAACACAGTACTAGAATAGGAAACAACTTCTGAGATAATTGCAGTTTTCAAATGAAGGGTTAATACCGGGGTGTATGCCATCTGAACCTGTGTCTAACATCATAATAACTCTATCCTCTGAGGAATACTTCGGCCAATTGAAAGACAAATCGGGAGACCTGAATAAAAAAGAAATGATTGTACAGATTACACAGCAACATTGCAACAACACATATCACTTAGCTTTTTCAAAAAGAATAAAGGTTTCAGAAACTTATTAAAGATAAATGGTAACAGAAATAAGCGTTGCAACATAAAAATGTACAATGATTACTTTGTGTAGTAAATCGCATCGAAATAAAAGCTTTAGAAATGAAATGGAAAAAAAAACGATTGTTAATCATATTTATTAGGAAAATATATATCCTAGAAAAAAAACATTAAAACATTTATGTTTAACAATATTCTGTGATTTTCACTTTTACTCTGTCATAACCTTACTCTGCCGAAATTTAATAATACTGCACAAATTCTAAAAGTGGAATACGCTGGCTGAAAAGCTCGTGGTTGAAAAATACAATGCAAAAAATACGACGTAATTATAAATAAATAATAAGCATTGAAATAATAACTATTATTAATATTATACACTCAAGAGCCAAAACATTATGAACACCCCTACATTTTGCAATGAACTCGCTTGGATGATGTGGAAGGCACGTGATCAGGTAGAAGTGGTATTTAACTGCTGCTGGATAGTCTGAAGAATCATTCTTTCACTTATTTCTGTGTATGATGGAAAAGGCTGCCGATCTAAGCGACTTTGATTGAGGGCAGATTGTAATGGCTCGAAGGCTCGGAGCAAGTATTTCCGAAACTGCACGACTCGTGGGTTGTTCGCGATCTACAGTTGTTAGTACTTATGAAAAGTGGATGAATGACGATGAAACCAGCAGTTGAGGACATGGTGTTGGACGTCCACACTCTATCAAAGAAAAAGGTCGTCGGAGACTGTCTCGCATGGTGAAGCAAAACCGGAGCCAGACAGTGGCTTAGCTGACGGCCCAATACAATGCAGAGCCAAGTAGAATAGTATCGGAGCACACTGTTCAGTGGACCTGTTGGATATGGGGCTACGCAGCAAACGTCCCCCTCGTATGCCTTTGCTGACCAAGCGTCATCTCCAACTGCGCCTGCGCTGGGCTCGGGAACATCGCGACTGGTCCATGGATCAGTGGCAGAGAGCTGCCTGGGCAGATGAATCACGGTTTGTCATTCATCACACCGATGGCCGTGTCAGGATACGCCGTCTTCCAGGCAAACAGTTGCTCTCTCGATGTACAGTAGGTCATGCACAAACCGGTGGTGGCGGTATTATGTTTGGAAGACGTTCTCTTGGGCGTCTCTGGGACCCGTGGTTGTGGTTGAGTAGACCATGAATGCTACAGGGTATCTGAACATCATTGCGGACCAGTTGCACCCTTACATGGCCTCTGTTTTTACAGCTGGAAATGGAATGTTCCAACAGGACAACGCCCCGTGGTACAAGGCTAAAATTGTGTTGGAGTGGTTCCAGGAACATGATGCTGAATTCCAGTTAATGTCCTGGCCACCTAACTCACCGGATCTCAATCCGATAGAACACATTTAGGATGTCATGGGACGGCAGCTCAGAGTTCAAAGACCACCAATTCGCAATATCTCGGATTTTCCGTGACCGTTGCTTAAACATCTGGTACAATCTGTGTCTGGCCATCTACCAAGAACTTGTGGCATCCATGCCAAGGCGTGTGGAAGCTGTGTTGTGCGCCAAAGGTGGGCCAACTCGTTATTGACAGGTGGTCATAATTTTTTGGCTCTTGAGTGTATATAGAATTATATTATTATCATTAATTTTATTTTTTTTAAATTTGGTAAATTCTAGATTTGTTAAGCCAGCGAACGGTTAGGCGTAGCATGGTGGTAAGCGTAGAAGTATGAAACGAAACCCATGGGTTTTGGTTCAAATCCTACAACAAAAGTCAAATCAGGGATGCAAATTTTGCGAGTTACCTTGAATATTAGCAAGATTGCAATAGTACATAAGTACCATTTCCTTTAATACGTGATGTGAGATTATTATCTCTACTTTTTTTAAACATAATGTCATGTTTTCGACATAAAAAGGCAAGAAAATAATTTTAAATTTTATATAAGTCTTAAAAACATGTGAAAAAATTTGAAATTTTATATAAGTGTTTAATTCCCACGGTAAGAAGACTTTTTTTCACAAAATTTTATTTAGTGCAGTTATTCTACTGCTCGCGCGAACATATATTTTTATTTGATTTGTTTTCCCTTTTTTATTCCTTTTAAAGGTGCATTACTCATTTCAATATGAGAACCAGCTTACATTTGAAATAATGTCTCCCAGAAAGAGTCTTAAGACACACTTAGTTTACCCGTAAGTTAACTTCATTTGTTTTTTAAGAAGAAAAGGTAGTCATGCTATAATTTGGTTGTTGTTTTTGTTCCACATCCCCGGAGATCAGCAGGGCTAAATTAGGTCCATAACTTCATATATCTTTGAGAAAACTAAAAACAGCTTTTGATTGTTCACAAGGTCCTGTCTAGAGAATGCATGGATCTCTTGAATATGTTCTGTGTTAACAAGTCTAGCGGTACACTTGGTGCATACTGCATAGCTCTTGGTACCATCAGTATGTGTCAAAGATCTAAAATGACGACTGAGAAAACGAGTAAGTGTTGTTTGGTCCTTCCTGTTGCAATCAAGTGTTACAGAATCAACAGGACGATTACCCTCATACCAATAATGCTAGGAAGGAACAGAGATCAGGTGGTTTTGTTATTGCACTTTAATCTATGAAAGAGCTCCAAGTTTTCAGTAGATTAACAAATAATTTGAAATAATTTGGTCCGTAGATTAAAAAACTGGGTACTGGGTCTTAATTTTTCAGAACCATCGATAGAATAGCTGACGTACGTTATATATGTCGGGGATCACAATCCTAATGTTGGTATGGAGTGAAAATTAAGATAAAGGAGTGTCCGTTCATGAGTTGACATCATCACTTGACGGTGGCATAAATTTTCGGGAACCTTTGCTAACAGCTTTCGCGATACTTCTAAGTGTGGCTTTAATAAAATAAACGTTCAATTATTTGCTAATCAGTACCGACAAAATTATTTGATAATAAGTACTTCTCTACAATATGCATAAGAGATTCTGTTTAAACTTAATGAAAAACGTGATTCAAAAGAGTTAAATTGATTTATGCCTAGTAATAGGAACTCATCTCCCCAGTTAATCGCTCCTCAATTACCTAGGTCATCCTTTTGCACTAACATCCGTCTTCAGATTTCAATTTTACTTTAAATGCCCTCCTTTGTCATTGGACGATGGTTCAAAATTACAACCGTTAACCCATTTACTGCTTCTAGCAGCCAAGCAATCTAAGAGTATTCCTTATTGAAAAATAAAACTTATACAGGGTGTCCCAGGATTATTTGGACAAACTTTAAGATGAGGTAGGGGATATTAAAAGGATTCAGATTTGCATAGCGACCCATAGATGGATATTTCATGGGAAAGTATTATGTGAGGTACAAGAAACGATGAGAATTAAGGCTGGGATCATCTAAGATATTTATTGGTTAAAATATTTCATGTACTGGGGCGGTACTCTTTGAAGATGGTACGGGTATAAGCTTTCACGTTGCAAAACAATACTACTGCGAGATCCTCCTATGGCAGCAGCTACGGCTTCTACGCTGGTACTCACACAGATTCCTTTGAATGGTTTACTAACACATTTTGTTCCATGCTGGGAGTTTGAGTCACTCATGGCATATCCTCACTGTGTCGATTATCTTGTATTGTTCCATATTCACATAAATTGTGATGCAAATTAATAAGCATTCGACGGTCCAGTGCATCACACCGTAGGTACCTTTCGTGGTACAATCTTTCTGCTCCTTGTGCATTTGTTCTACCAATCCGCAATTCAGGTGCATATCTGCCACCCAGCTGTTTTTAAGACGTTCCATACTCCTCTTTAGACAATGACAATTCAAATGACTGTAGTTATGCAGGTTTCTTTTCTTAAATGTTCTTGGGAACAACGCCAACTGGTGCCGAACGAAGACATTTTCAACCTTGAGTTGTTATGCAAATCTGAATCCTTGTGATGTCCCCTACCTCCTCTTAAAGTTTGTCCCAATAATCCTGGGACCATGTACATTCAGGGTGCCCCGAACTCAACACCAAACGAGCATGGGGTAAAAGGCAGGGGGTCGTATTAGTTCTGGTGAAATTAAAAACTTAACTCTATCACTTGGTTAAGAGATGACTAGAATGTTTTTGAAAATTTGGAAAATTGACATCCTCTATCACATCATTAAGTACTTTGACCACGAATTTTACAATTTTACAGTGATTTTTTCAGTTAAAATTAAACAGTTTGTTTACTTAAAATTAACGTAGTTTGATTCAATTTGAAAAAATGTTGCCACCTAAATTTTTGACTCTTTATAAAAAGAAAAACATCGGCAAGTTATTTCAAAAGACATGTAGTTAAGATTCAAAAGTAGCACAACACTTGCTATTTTTCTATTCATAACAATTATTGCAACTTTTTTAATTCGTTAAAGTGTCTAACTACATTCGGAAACATGATTTTATAAAAAAATATATAAATGAATAATATTTTTGAGAGAGATATTTAGTATACCACTTGTATGTATTAGAATATGCATATAAAATTGTTTTAAAAATATTATTACAATAAAAAAATTATTAAATGCAGTTTTTTGGCAAAATGATGAAAGAATTACATTTTCAAAACATTATCCTTTCATGAAAAATGCTTCTACGATAATATTTTGCTTGTATATAGCCAATACGTATGTATAAAGCCTGAACACGGATTTTTAAGGAAAATTACAGCATTTTTGATGTTACCATCGAATAAAATAACAAAAGTGTTGTTACTTAAATTTTCTCTACTCTGATGTATTAAAAAATAAATAAAAATCCACTTCAGAATTATATATTTCAAAAATCCTAGCAGTAAGAAAAATGAGAGAGATGTTGCCGGGAAAAAATAAACGTTCTAATATAAATATATTTTTACTCCAAATTCGTTTGTTTTGTCTACAGTAAATGTATCATAAAAATCTTAACATTGTACTTTTCTACTTTTGTTCAATTTTTTTCGTTGAGTAACAAAGCTTTGGTTGTATTGATCAATATGAATCTATCATCCCGATACTAAAGTTTTAGTCAAACTTGAATCATGAAACTACTTGGGTTCGATTTTATATTCTAGTGTAATATATGTTTAAAGTGTGAGGAAGGAATCTGAGAGAAAATGTTTAGGTGGAAGGTTAAATTTTATTTACTCAATCTGTGTGAGAGAAGGGTTTTTTTTTCTCGTGCTATTTTAGTTTGATTTTTATTAATGTCTTATTCGAAACAAAGCAATGTCTATTTGCGACAGACTCTCCCACTTTCAATACCACTCCAATGTAAGCACTTCGAGCCCCGACCGACAAACTTCACATACATCATCCCTCTACATGGTTACCATGTAGAATCTACAAGGTGGGCCATGTAGAATCTACAAGGTGAACCATGTAGAATCTGAAATGTGGATCATGTAGATTCTACAAGGTGAGCCATGTAGAATCTACAAGGTGGGCCATGTAGAATCTACAAGGTGGACCATGTAGAATCTACAAGGTGAACCATGTAGAATCTGAAATGTGGATCATGTAGATTCTACAAGGTGGGCCATTTAGAATCTACAAGGTGGGCTATGTCGAATCTACAAGGTGGGCCATGTAGAATCTACAAGGTGAACCATGTAGACTCTACAAAATGGACCATGTAGAATCTACAAGGTGGATCATGTAGAATCTACAAGGTGGGCCATGTAGAATCTACAAGGTGGGCCATGTAGAATCTACAAGGTGGGTCATGTAGAATCTACAAGGTGGGCCATGTAGAATCTACAAGGTGAACCATGTAGAATCTGAAATGTGGATCAAGTAGATTCTACAAGGTGGGCCATTTAGAATCTACAAGGTGGGCTATGTCGAATCTACAAGGTGGGCCATGCAGAATCAACAAGGTGGGCCATGCAGAATCTACAAGGTGAACCATGTAGGCTCTACAAAATGGACCATGTAGAATCTACAAGGTGGATCATGTAGAATCTACAAGGTGGGCCATGTAGACTCTACAAGATGGGCCATGTAGAATCTACAAGGTGGGCCATGTAGAATCTACAAGGTGGGTCAAGTAGAATCTACAAGGTGGGTCATGTAGAATCTACAAGGTGGGCCATGTAGAATCTGCATGGTTGGCCAATCCCGGGTATAAGGTCGTGACCATGACTACTCAGCTATCATATGGCCACACTTTTCAAATATAAATACAGTATACCTTTCTTTATCTTAAGCTGCACTTACCCGCATTTAGCAAAATTGGTCCAATACTGGATCATCTTCCTGCTGAGATCAATTTCTAATTCAGTGTATCGTGAGGAATCAAGTAATGGATCACCGAAAACGAACTGTACTTCATCATAATGAGTTGCTCCCATCCAGGGTGACCAAGGTGAATCACTAGGTCGATGATTAAAATAGTAGAAATAAACATCATTGCCCCTGTTCATGTAGCTTTCACCGAAATAGGTAGTAGGACACGTGAGAGTGATTTCACCATTACCTTTATAGAGTTGTTGCCTGATGTTGAAATGATCATTGTCATTTACTTCATCAAGGTAGAAACTGGCAACGTCATCAGTGGAACAGCTGGAACCGAAGAAAGAATTCTCCAGAAAATACTTTGCATAAGTCTTGTTTAGCAAGGGATTTTTCTCACCAAAGAATCCGAATACATCTAAATTGTAGGTAATTAGGTTCACCCCTTCATAATGATTATTACCAATTAAAAGTGGAACCTGGTGGAAGCGACCTTCTCTGATGTCCTCAGAAGGAGGGTTTGGTAACAGTTCGTCTCCATACTGGGGGTTGAAATACAAATCTGAAGCAGGATTGAAAGAATATTGCACTTGAGCTAAATACAAGCCATCCTTTCCTGCATAAAGAAATAAAGAGGATGAAAAAACATGCACATTTTAGTTTTTATTAGTTACATTTTTTATTTGAGTTGATATATATTAAATTAGATTTGTTCAATGTACTTTTGGTAAAATTCTAAGAATTTTAAAAATGAAAAGTCATACAATAAATTTTATAGAAAACTGTAAACTATACAATAGCAAACTCAGATCTTATTTTGCTATTTTCTTTAGAAATTTCTCTAATTATCAATGGCGTGGATACAATATACGGCATTAATGAAATTGTATTAAACAAAGCCCCTTTCGAATTTTTAGTAGATCCATAATACTTACTAATAATAACCAGATAATATATAAATCAGACAATCTCTTTGTCATGAATGTAAAATTTAAAATGTACCAGGTGACCCAAAAATCCATTAACATTTGAAAATTCAATGATTCATGGAATAATGCAGGTAGAGAGTAGAAATTGACACACGTGCTTACAATGACATGGAGGTTTATTTAAAACCAAAAAAAGTGCAAAAATTGGCCAACAGATGGCACTTTAAGTAAAAAAATCAATAATTCGTAGAACGACTGATTTTTAGCAACAAACGATGTTTCTTTATAACAAATGCTCAACATGTCAGCCGTCATTCATCAGCAATAACTGCATAATGTTCAGAACAACACCGTACAGCATATTTGTAGATATGGCGAGACCTTGCAGTCATATGTTATCTTTTCACATCACAATTGAGGATGGTCGACTTGAGATTTCAGGTAACCGCGCAACCTATTATCACGAGGATTGAGATCTGGGGACCTGGGAGGCCCAGCCTGACGGAAGTGATGGCTCAGCACTTGATTCTCACCAAAGATGTGCGCAAGAGATCTTTCATATTCTTCATGGGGATAGGATTGTCAAGCTGCAGTAACAGATTTTCCATTCTGGTAGTACAGTTTTACTAACAATACCTTTTCTGGTGCATGTGTTTCCTCTCTGACTACATCCCATTTTATACACGATTATTATGCAATGTCTCTGACGTTTTTCTGTACAGCGCCATCTTCTGTACAGTAAAACGTCAGAGTAAATGTTATCCCTTTTATATTAGTTTCTACAAAATGCCTTGTCACACACATTACAAGCATGTGTGTCAATTTTTACCCCTCTACCTGCATTTTCAGTGAACTATTCAATGTCCAAATGTTAACGGACTTTTGCATCAACTTGTCTGTCGGTGCGAAATTTATACATTGGAATTTAATTTTGCCGAGAGCATCCAAGCCAAACGGACACTCAAGGGAATTTTTACATGTCGCATAAGCATACGACATGGAAGCTGTTGATTTTCTGCATCATGAAAATCCACCGACTTGGCCGGGGTCGAACCCGCAACCTTGGGTGCAGAAGGCCAGCGACAAACCTACTACGCCACCCAACCGGCTTCGGAGCATTTGTCTGGGACATTACCTGCAAAATAATCATACCTAAATTTTTTTAATGTATATATATATATATATATATATATACGGTTTTGTAATTTTTTAGTTAGGTTTTTAACGGTGATTCTTTACTTTTATACAGTGAATACAATTAATATTCTAAGCAACATTGTAACGGGCCTCACCAAACTAACTAACTTAGAAGTTTCCGTCTCAAAACTAACTTACAAGTTGTTTTCTTTAAAGTTTTGTAGTAGAAATCTAACTCTGTCTCCTTCTTACAGGGTTAACGTGATGAGTGCGTGATTGAGTGAGTGAATATTAACGTCTCACTGTTCAGCTACACGAGGGACGGTCCGCGTAATTTTGAATCATGGTCAAGTGGCGCGGACGACACCTGAGCTGGCACCCCCTCTCCTAACTACCACACCAATGGGAGGACGTTTGAGCTCTCTACAGATTTAACGTGCATCGCTCTCCTATACGGCGAGTTTTCAGTAGTACTGGGATCGAACTCATGACACACCAGCCACGATCCGATGCCTAGACCACTTGGCTACCGCGACCTTAACGTGATGAGAGTGGATGAGTTACAGTATACAAAGGGCTGTTAAAAGAGATAGATGGAAGCTACGCCCTTCCAGAGTGAGATAATTATTCTATCAGCTAGATAGAGTAAGCCTTGCCAAGATCTAAACGTTTATCTACTACTCAAGTACATAGCAACATCATCCAACCAGGATTCAGTTCGGTACAGATCCAAGTTGTTTCTTACGGTGAGAATCGTCACCGTGTTATTTGAAATAAAACAAACAAAAGAAGTGTGTGTTCTTTATGTGAGAAAGGGGAGGGTGGGTCGTCGCAATTTCTTACCATAATATAAACATTTTTCTGAAAAAATCATTGTCGGAGGGTTTTGTTTTGCTGCTTACAGATGCTTGGATTATTTATAACTAAATGAATATTTCCTTCAAATTTTGAATTATTTCAAATTAATAAGAAAATACAAGGTTATTTGTGTCTGTAATTATTTTTGGTGTTTTTTGTACCATGTCGACAACTAATGTCAAGTCGAGTTCAAGTCACAGTTCTTACGATTACGGAACCCTCGAAGTAAGTCAGATTTCTAGAAAACCACTGCAAAATCTGATACATTCAGTGACGTCATAAGATTTTTAAGACCCGCGACCCTTATGTTAAAGTAGCCCTTATCTGCATAAAGTAGTAGACAATATGCAGCATACGTTGTCGAATATTCATAGAAGCAATAACCGTAACAAATAAATGTTTGTGACTCACAAACATATGCACAACTCGACTCGAACAACTGCCTCCTTTCACGTAAATGGGGGTGTAGGAGGTAGGCCATAATAATGTAGTCTTGTTACTGTTGCCATTTGGCATATAGCTAAAAAGTTCCCAGTTTTTCAGAGAATATGCTCGGAAATAACACTTCACACGATTAAAATTATTTAGACGCCAATCTTTTTTATACTGTCAAGACCTCTACCAAAGCCCTGGACACGTCTTAAAACACGTCTCTGGATACAGTTACAATATCATTTTCACAATGTTGATATATATATATACTGTCACTGTTTACCTCTGAGACAATCGACAACCGTCTTTGTATCACTCTGGATAGTATTTTCGTCGGTTGCACAACCCACAGCTTTTGCGAGACGTTGACTGTCTTTGATATTTTCTTCTGCAGGATTTGTCTGCAAAACAATTATGCTTCCACTTTCCAAGATGGCTTTGCTGAAAAGACCTTTGGTTAAGGGGGAGATGCAGAACAGACTGACGATGAAGGACCCAGAACTTTCTCCATGGAGTGTGATCTGATTGGGATCCCCGCCGAAAGATTCGATGTTGCTTCGGACCCACTTAAGAGCTTCCAGTAAATCCCATAAGCCTGTGAAAAAGGGTGAAAATGACTAAAATATTAGGAAACAATATTAATTAATGCACAGCATTTCTGATTTCTGATGTGGTATAAGAGTGTGAATATAGTTTCTATCCTTCCTAAATTCATCAAATTATATCTGATTAACAATAAGCTATATCTTTTTAAGGCAGATTATTATCTTTTATAAAAAGCTAATGAAATAAAAATAGATTAAATCACAAACTAGAAATGACAATTCTTATGGAAAATTTTTGTGCACTTTAATCATAGACCTAAATTTATAATAGACATTTAACTTTGGTTCAGTCAAATTTTATCTTCAGTGATTTCGGAACAAGGAATTTTTCAACAATCACACTAAAACTTTTCCTAGATCTTTAACATAAAAACTGAATGTATGAAATGAATAATAAATGAAACTGGATAGATATATAGATGAAGTGCAAAAATGGACCAGAAGTTGAAATTAACTCATTTTATTACATAGCTATCTCATTTATGTATTGAATTATTTTTACGTACCTAATATAGAATAGGGCCTTTATTGTTCACTGTTAAGTAACGACATATACATATAAAAATTAAATGCGGTGAATTGTAAGCAAATGTATTCTATTGGATCAAATGTACGTGTACAAGAAGTAGATTGATAAATTTGGCATTCAAAATATTTTATTACTTTTAAACAAATATTTCTTTTCTTATCTATATTCTTCATTAATGACAATTTACATAAAGTATGTCAATGCAACATACACTCTTAAACATAAAAAAAGATACATTTAGAGGAGTTTATCCGAATTATATGAAATTATGAATATATATACTCCTTAGATAAAATATGCAAAAGATTAAGTTTCGAGGGCCAATGAGGAATTTGTACTGTAGTGGAAATGCATCAGAGGTGGTGCATAAAGCAAAGAATTTCAAAATGTAAAGGTATAACTTCCATTATCATGTAGGTCCATCTAGCGACGTGGACTGTACCTATGCCTCACTTGAGAACAGTAGGAGCAGATATCACTATTTGAGAAAGGATGTGCAATTAGATTAAAGGAAGAAAGGTGGTAAAATCGAGGATTTGTTTGACAATCGTGTCAGAGGGATGCTACCATTCGACGATATCGACAAAAATGGGTGAAATATAGCCTCAAAAATCTTTAAGAAGGTAGCGGTCGACCAAGAGTGACAACAGAATGCTTAGACTGAAAAATTGTTCAAACTCTGCTCTTTATGCGTCCGTTACATTGAACCAATATGTAACCGGTGCATCAATAACTGCAAAGATAATAGATAGGCAATAACCAACGAGAACTGAGCGTGTTACACCTTATCGTTGCGCACCGCCAGTTCATTTGTAATGGTACTGGACGCATTCAATCTGGAATCCTACCGACTGGAGTAGAATCGTTCCCAGCGATAAGTCAATCGTCAAATTGAGTCTCAAAGATCAACGAAGATTTATGTGGAGACATACATGACAGTACAATAACTTATCCAATTTTGGTCCGTTACACAGACTGATAACCAGAAGTTATAATATGGTGGTCCACTTCATTTGATAGCCAGGTACTTTGTTTACCGTCTATGACGCCCTTGCACGCCACCACTTCTACGTCAATGAGATTTCAAGCTCTGTAGTGTTGAATTTCCTTTCATGAATTCATGGGCTCACATTTCTGCTTTTCTGTAGCTTCTCTTTCCAGATCTCTCCCCAATAAAGCATGTTTGATTTCTGCTTGACAAGTCTCTGGACGTCCCTGAATTGCGCTGATCCAACTTTTCAATTGAGAAGCGCAGGGCAAGCAGATATCTGGAAACTTTGAGAACAAATGCCCTACCAGATAATAGATTTCATCTGGGCCATACATAAGCCAACGGATTATTATTATCAATGCTCTTGTACTTGTATTTCCTGCATAAAACATTCAGCATACTATGCAGTTACCGTTTTGTTTTCAATACATTTCATTGCCTCGATTAATTTTCGTTCCTCTATTGTAGAATAATTTTTTGATGTTAGCTTTTTATTTTATAGGGGGTATAAAGCAGCAAGAATGAGTGCAATGCATTTTGCTTTTCTATGATCCTTTGCATAAATCAAGCTTTGAGAATAAGCAAAATCCAAGTAGAGAAAATAAAAGTCTTGTAAACCAGTCTTTGGGACTTTTCCAGACCTTCGTTAGACATACGAGTATATTTATAGATTAATTATACGCACATTGAGATATATGAGTACTTTTCCTTTAGGGCGAAACCACGTACTTCTGTCACCCAAATGGTGAGTTTTGAATTATTTTTTTTCCCACCTTTGAATGAAAGCTTATAGAAAAGGACGTAGCATCGAACTAGTCTTCATAATTTTGTTGTAACCATCAATCACAATATTTGAATTAGATGTATTGTGGCTTCACAGAATAATTACAATCAGAGAAGAAAAACAATCAATCTAACATCATCTAACTTAAAAAAATGCAAAAAAATTGGTAGGACTTTACAGTGGTGTAGCGGAAAATATTAGCGTGCCCTGCAAAATCAGGTCTTAGGCCCCAATCCGGATCTTACAAAGGGTTGCAAAACCATAACCTTTGAGCCCCCTAGTTCGTTACACCACTGTAGCTTTAATAGACAAGTACTGAAATCTTTTGCTGTTTACTATGAATAACTTTTTAAGGTCTGGTGTTAACGCATAATCGGCGGAGCAAAATAATTGGTACAGATTGTCGGATAATATTTGACGTAGCCTAGCTACTATCTATAGCATTTTTTACTCTGATAAAGATACCATTTGAAATTCTTAAAACAATAGATATAATAGAATTATAGAAGTTCTATCTTTTCTGTAAAAATTTACTGTTATTAATATGAATAAATAAATTTTTAAAAATATACACTTTTAATTTCTTAGCGCGTACCAATTTATGAGAGTAAAATCAACAAAAAAAAATTAGAAACGCGGTTTTTAATTTAATTGTATATCAATCTATAAAAAAATCTATGTAGAAATTTCAATTCTCTCTCTCTCTAAACTTCTTGAATATACAAAAACTGTTATTATTTGAAAATTCAATCAATTGCATATTATTTGAAAATCAATTATTATGAATTTACTATGTTCTTTTGAAAGGAATAGTTTATTGTCAGAGATCATTTGATTACCTTCAGCTTTACATTAATAAGCATAAAACATTACCATAATTTCCTGGAAGATCTTGAGTTGCAGACGTCAAGAATCCAAACAAACCCAGCCGGAAGTTAGGACTCACTAAAATGACATCACCCACTCCTGCCAGGGCACTTCCATCTCTCCTGTTTGAGCCAAAGGGTCCTCCTCCATATATCCAGAACATCACTGCCTTTTTACTTCCCTTTGTTGCATTTATTGGAGCCCATATATTCAAATACAAACAATCTTCACTTTTATCAGGATTGGAGTCATACCATGGGAAAGGATAAGTTGTATATTGCATGCAAGCTGGTGGCATGCGATTGGCATTGAGAGTTTCAGTCCATGCATCTACAGATAGCGGCTTTCTAAAACGTAAATCCCCAATCGGTGGTTTGGCAAAAGGTATGCCTAAATAAGCTTGCACTGGTATTGAAAGCACTTGAGTAGTGATACCCTGAATAGGTCCAGAAGGTGTGTGGATGATCCTATCAGAGGCGACTGAAGCTTGCGAGAATGTGTGCGCATTTGGATATGCACCCTCACTTTGTACTTCAGAGTATGCGTCGAAGCTGTCAAAGGAGGCAACAGCAGAAATCATTTCAAGTACTAATAACAATAACTTCATCTTCATCGTCAGGTTGGGATGTTTATCTGTAATAATAAAGCGTAATAATTACTATTAGTACAAAAGAAAAACATTATTACTATGTCTCTGTACCCTTAATAACATACCATATTATGAAGTATACCATACAATATAGTGCAGCGGTTCTTAAACTACTGATTACCGTGGTCTTCTTTTATGACATCGCGGACACACGAAATTTCGAACACACTTTCCCGACTCCTAGAAATACTGAGTGATTTAAAGATTCCTCAATAGTGGGTCTGCTATTTATACATACATCTAAACACTTCTTTTGTTTCCTTTAAGAAAACAGTAAATATCTAATTATATATGCATATAAAATATTATAAAATACTAGTTTTAAATAAATAAATAATACAGGCTCCATTTGATTAAGAAATCGAGAGGAATGCAATCATCGTATTGGCGCACTGTGTGAATATTCGGTTCTTAATCTTTGCACATGTGTTTCTAATATATATTTTTTGAAAACATTACGTTTTAGTAATTGCTATGTAGTTACAAACAACAAAAAAACTGACTTAATATTCTTGATCGAAATAGATGTTTAGGTAAATATTTTTATTGAGGATAATTTATTGATCTAGTCTAGGATGATTAGGTCACTAAATCAATTTTTCTACAAGGTTTTTGAGAGTCTGTAAAAGAAGAAATTCTTAACATTAGAAGAGAGATCTTCGATGACTCCCTAGAAAGGCACTGCGGACTCCCGGAGGTTCGTGGACCAGAGTTTAAGAGCCGCTGATATAGTGTACAACATAATAAAAACAACAGAAGTTGCAACTAGCAGCCATCGACATAATCGAGTTCAAAAAAATAAGTAAACTGCAAGAAATATATTCCATCCTTGAATGGATGAATAGAAAGTATTTTATTAATGATTGAAAATTTGAACTGTATATATATGTTACAAAAATATTCACAAAATAGTTATAAACCTAAGACAACTATAGTCATGATAGAATAAAGTCTTAACCTCAGTAGTACTAGAGCAAACTCCTGGCCTTAGGAACCAGGATTGCAGGTTTAAACAAAGATTTTCGGCCAGCCAACTTTCACCTGAATTTGCCAATACTCTGGGCCATAGGGAAAGTAAGAAATTTCTAGAGAAGTTTAACTATTATTATAAATAAAACCATAATCTATTAATGTAAAACGATAATATTATAGCTTATAATAGTTACTAGAATATTTTAAAATCAAAGCTAAAACAATTAGATAAAGACTTACCACGTGAGTACAGCAAAAAACATTTTTCCGGACAATAGAAAGGTCAATAACAGTAACGCATAAATTTATTAAGTTTTGATAAAATAATATTAAGACTATATATATATATATATACATTTAAAAACTTTAAATTTTGTTTTAAAATTTATAGAAAATAAAAGTACCACTCAGACATATACAATTAATTTTAAATAAAATATAATATTAATTTACTTACCTTGAGGCGCCATCTATCGATTAACTGTAAAACTAATAACATATTTTTTTTATTTTTAACTGTTAGGTGTATAACATTTTATAAAGTTAGCAGGGTATATATAGGAAGAGAGTGAACTAATAGTAGGAATTGAAAAAAGAGCGTGATTTGTTTGCATTGTTGTAACAATGCACACCCGGTTTGTTTGGCTTAGTTTGGCTGAAAACCCGGTTTTCAGCACCAGCTCTTGTCATTGTTTTAACAGTTACATTGTTACAACAATGGAGACGAATCTAAGTTGGCGTCGAAAACCGGTATTTAATTTAATTTAATTAGTGAAAAATATTTGAAAAAACACTGTATTAACATCGTGTCCATTAAGTTTTAAAAAATTTATTTGAACTTGATTGGATGAATAGAAAGTATTTTATGAACGATTGAAAATTTGAACAAGATAAATACGTATAGAGAGAGATGAGCTAATAGAGAGTTGGAATTGAAAAACACAATTGATCAAGAAAAAAAGTGGAATGCTTTTTTGAAGGAATATTTTTTATTGAGGACTTTCCAAAAAGTGAAGTGTCATTGAATGTCTTCAGATAACAAAAAAAAATTTTTTTTTAATTATCGTTATAAAAACAAATTTAACTATACAAGCAAACGAAAAAACTGAAAAACTTTTTTTTATTTGTTTAGTCATAATATTTTAATAGAAATGTTTCTAATTTACTTTTTATTTCTATTAAGGCATTGCACTGGATTATTCAATGCAATTTTTTTCTGTAACTTATACAAGAAAAATGGCTTAACCCTTACAGAACTATAACATATTAAGAGTAAATATGTAACTGTTTATCTTAGATTGTCTAGACGTAAAATAAATAAAAATCATATAAAAAATACATAACTGTCAATTGAAATGTTTGGACTTAACTTCAAATAATTAAAATAATCAAGCCTACCTTATTTTTCCGAGAGCGATGTTGAGAGACAGTCCGGATGATTGCTGTAACAAAATCAGGGAAGAAAAAAATCACGTAAATTTATAGCAAACCAACTGAGTAAAACAAGTAATTTTATTGAAAAATGGCGAAATCACCTCAAGATTTTGCATAATTTTGCACGTGAGTCAAAGTCTATAGCTACACAGCTGCAACGAAGCAATAGTTAATGCATTAAATTAAAATTATTATTTCCGAGTTAGTCGGGAAATGCGAGGAGAGGATTTGCTACAATAACAATGCGTAGTTTTTTTTTACGGAATTTAACTAATAGAATAGAATTATTTGTCATTTTCAGGAATTTTTGTTTTTATTTGTTTAAAATGTACTTAATTATTACACAAAGTATTATATTTAGCAAATAACATATAAAATATGAGAAAACACAGTAATATATTAATACACACCACCTTAAACTGAAATAATAACAAGGCACAGCTTGCGAATGTTTTTTTAATGGCACCAATTGATTTGGCAGGGGTTTTTTTTCTGAACTTTACCGTTAACGTAATTGCATTAAGTGTACGTTTTATTTTGACAATCTGTGTAAAAAAAGCAGATAAGATTATGATTAAAAATAACAATCACCAATTTTAAGGGGACACAGTATGATTCAATTGACAAAAATAGGTCAAAAGATCAGATCTAACTTTTTTAGCTAAAATTATCCTATATATCCTTCCTTCCTCCCTCAGTGGCTCGAGAGCCCAGGAGAGGGCCTTGGCCTTCTCAAGAAGCCTTTCCCAGGCCAGCCTTCTCCCTGCTAGTGTTCTTCAATTCTTATTTTATCCTATGTATACTTTTCTATAATCTCACAAAATCTAAAAACTCCAAGTTAAAAAAACGCAGAGTTATGTTAATTTTTAGGTTCGTTTTTATTCGCATCCCAATGGAAAATCAAAACTTTAATCTGACTTATCTCAGAAAGAAAAAATAACTAGTTTGTCTTCATTTAAAATGCTAAGACTTTCTTTTCTATTGTGGAAAAAAATGCTTTAATATTTTTTTCAACTATTGTTGATAATACATGTAACAAAAGTTGGAATGCATTTTTGAATCAAAGCAATTCTTATTTTTTTAAAAATAGTTGAATTTAGAATTTACATATTTTTGAAATAATTTTCAATAATTATTCACAAAATAAAGTACTGTACAAATGCCAATCATGTTATCAAGAAACCCATATCAACTTTTGTTACGCATAATTTGACGTACTCAAAGTCAATTCTATTTGACGTAAATCAAATTTGCTGTTTGTACGCCAATATTTGTAGAAGGAGGAGTATTTTAAAGTCACTTTATAAGTGTTTCCTTAAAAAATTAACTGGTTAGCTTTTTCATGAAATTTTGAGCACAAAATATGTTTTATATAGGGAGCAACACCAAAAAAAACTATAGTATAAATTCTACCATATCCCCTTAGTCATAACTAGGAGAAGAATGTAAAAATGAGGCTTCTATGTATAAAAAAATTCTGGAAGCAAAAACGCATAGGGTTGGAGCATAAAATAAAAATACCGTGATTTACTTTTGAAGATATAGTTGTTGTTTATTGTACTAAGGAATTTATGTGGAAATTGTAAAGTAAAAAGAACGACATCAATTTTTAGAAAAAATATCTCTGAAAAATTCTTGAAGCTAAGGCCCCTAAAAGGATATGACATTAAAGTCAGCTACACGAAAAACTATTCATTTTTCGAAAAAGGTTTATATGGAATCTTGAAAAATGTGAGGCGGTGGGTATGACATACCCTACGCGTGAAGTGCCGGGTTAATGTGGTAAACCCATTCCACATAAGAGGTTTTTAAGCTACTATTATTGGTTATGAATTCACTACTCTTCTATAACCACGTTTTTCTTCTTTTTATAATTACGTAGGGCTTAAATTTTTTAAATGTATCTCACCAAAAAATTATAATTACAATTCAACATTGATTGAAGCTAAAATATAAAAGTAAAAATGTTCCAAATAACAAAACGAATTACTAATAACCAAAGTAATTTTATGAAATACTTACGCACTAAATAAAATTGACGAGATTCAATTCGTTAAGCATTGAAATCAGCCAGTCAGTTTTTAGTAGTTTTTAGGCAGTGAAGCATTTTGTTGCATTCTTATAACTAACACTGAATATCCCTTGATTTTGTATTATCCCTATTGATTTTATTGATAAAATAAATCGCTGATTCACAACTTTGAGTTTACATTTTTCAAGCAAATTATTCTAAACGTCAAAATTTTTTATTCTGCAATACATAAAATAACTAAACGTAATTATTATCGAACATTTCGTAAAAAATTAGTTGACGTTTCCTAATCTAAAAAGTAATAGTTTAATATTATAATAAAAATCAATATAAATATAATAAATTTAAAAAGTTTAGTAAAAAAATGAAGATTTAAAGTTTCTCCTAGCAATTAAAAAAAAAACATTTTAATATATTTATCAAGATTTGTTTTGAATTATTCATTTCTTTTCATTCTTAGTCATCACTTAGCCATGCAAATCAGCAATTTTTTTAAAAACTTCGTCTATGTTAAATAATTAATATATGCGAAGAATTAAAATTGCAATCTTCACAAAAATGCAATAGATACAAGTATCCTAGAAAAAGTTGTAGAATTCGAACAGTCACATGGAAATTTGATTACATTATATCAGAAAATAAGGATATAAAGTTAAAAATTCTTATTTTTTTCACTCTTCTACACATATAGATATACTGGTAATAGAATAAAATAATAGAAACACCTTAGATCCAAATTATTTTCTCTATTGCTATCGTATTGGCGTATGAGTTTTAAAAAAATGTGACATGGCATGGAAGTGTCGTTCCTTTATCGTTTAAGAATAGTAAAATTACATAAAAATTAATAAATCTTATATTTTTTTTTCGTTTAGCTTAACTACCCGTTTCAGTAAAAACTTTGCAAGTTCACTAATGTAAGTATTCCGACAATTCCAATATGGGAAAGAAAAAATGCTACAAAAAATTGTTTCCAGATTTACAAATATAATTTTAAATACTAACAAAATAAAGTTTTAAAAGTTCACAAAAAATAATATTTACAATTATAAAAAAAAAAAAACATTTGAAAAATAAATACAGTTGAATAACATAGAATACAAAATATTAAATTGCAAATGCATTAATGTAAAACCATGAAAATCACATTAAAAATTAAAAATAATTATTTTTCAACATATAATAGGCTCCATACTTTTGTTATTTCCTTTATTATTGTATCGCATGGGCAAAAAGTCGGTAAAAACTTTAAAAATTTATAAAACCCGGAAAATTAAACAAAATAAAAAATGGTTCGCAGGTTTAGCATCGATAGGTCACCGGATTTTTTTTTTTTTTTTACCATAAAAAAAAACTTTCAAAAAACAGTTGATAGGTGCACATAAGTGAAAGGGAAAAAAAAACGCAAATAACAAAAATAATGTTAACAAATCATTTATTATAACAGTATATGCTCCAAATGTCCACCATCACCAGGAAAAATTCACTGCAGGTGTGTCACACATCCAGCAACCGTAGAGTGCAGGGGAAAAAAATATCCGGCTGTAAACATGACAGATCTCAGCGGATCTTATCTTTCAATTCTGACAGATTGGATGGACGGGATCGATACACTCGGGATTTTAAATATTCCTTGCTGGTGTCAGATCTGGAGACCAAGGAGGCCATGGAAACTTGCAACCTTTGCTAATGATTCTTTCTTCACCAAACGTCTGCATGAAGAATTCATTGACTTGATGAAGATGTTATTCCATCTTGCATAAACGTAACAGTAGAAAGCGCATCTTTTTCACGCAAAAATGTCACAACCTTTTCACGCAGAAGCGTCAAATAACGCTGGGCATTTACTGTCACCATTTTTCACCCATTTACTGGTTAATGTGTTTCAAAGAGGGGTACTATGATGAAAGAACCTGTGAAACCACCCCACACTGTGACTTTGGAATAATGCAGTGGTTTCTCTGAGTACACTCATGGATTTGACGTCGCCCCGATGCGACAGCTATGGGTATTAACGTCCCCATGGAGCGAAAAATGAGCTTTATCTATTCACACGATGGTAAAGACCCAAGAGGAATTTTGTTCAATTTTGGAGAGAGCCCACCTCGCAAATTTTTCTCTTTCTACGTTATGCGACGGTAAGAGTTCATGGCAAGACTGTAATTCGTATGAATACTGATTAAGAACTCCATGGAGAATGTGGCAAATCAAGGATGGTGGGAGGCCTAAGCGTTTGCCAGTTTCCCGAGCACTTCTAGTCCCTCCAGCGGATTCTGACGTAATGTTTCCATTTCAGCTGTAACTCGAGCCGAATGTGTTTGCCTTAGACTTGGTCGTCCAGAACTTGCACGATTATCGAGCGATCCAGTTTCCTCAAATCGCTGAACAAGCTTTATGAGACCTGACACTGTTAAAGGCCCTTTCCTAGTCTTCACATTTTTCTGAAGTCGGAATTTACGCAGTGATAGTTCACTTAGTTGGCATGCAACGGAGAACTGGATCTGAACCACGATCATCAATATATTTATAATCGCCTGTCTGCTTCGCATATTTCCAACTAACTCGTGTGTACCAGAGCCCCCTATCGGCTGCTTTTTGATTTTTTCCCCTATCTTAAAAAAATCTCGTGAATTATCGATGCTACACGTGCAAAAACCATTTTTTTATTTTATTTAATTTTCCGAATTTTAAAAATTTTTAATGCTTTTACGGACTTTTTCCCCACCCGGTATTTGTGCTTATTTATTAAACTGATTTTCTTAAATCTGACTCCAAAGGCGCAGCCAGTTATTGTCCCTAAAGATGTATATAAATTTTTCACACAAGATTAAAATATTTTATACCTTTACTCTTTTAAAATAACTCACATTTGTACTAGTGATAAAGATAGAGAAAATCGTGCTCTTATGCGTTCAATATATTCCACATAAAGTTCAACAATTTACTTTTTAAAACGCTGAAGCACGAAAGCAACTGCTATTCTTCGTCTAATGTTCATGAAACTAATTTTTGATGCACTTAATTTTTAGAATGGAACATCATCTGGGCTGATACAAAGAACAGCTATCAATGAAGATTACAAGAACCGTTGGATGAATATGATTTTGTTTAAAATAGATTTGGGCCAAAATGACTATTAATCTTAAAAATATAAAGAAGCAACGCATGAAAGATCCGTATCCGCACTTTATAACTGAAATCAAATAATCGGGGTAAAATACTCAAAGCAGGACGCCGCCAAAAATATACGAAATCTTCCTTCAAACAAAATGAAATACATTTTGTCAGATCGTACATCTTTCTATCTTCGAAGTTCTAGAATTGGTGCCTTCCCAACCAACTGAACAAAGAAAAGAGCCCTAAACAAAAGCATCTACAGAAATGACGAAAATGGCAAAAAGCATGTCTGTCGCCTTGGCGTCCGTCAAGACATGCAATGAAATAAGTCGCGTTTGTTATCTATTCTGGCTATATGCTTACTTATTGTTAAACAAAAAAATTTTTTTTTAAAATGAAACAGAAATATTAATTATATTATTTACAGTCTTTTGCAAAAGAAAGAGTTTGTACATGGTACCCGCTTAAGTCAGTTGTCACCCCATTAATTTTTGAAAGGCAAGAGCTATATTCATAAAAGTAGGGTCTAGGTCAAGAGAGGCGAACCTTTATAGATCAACGTGCCCTTTTTTCTAAAGAAATTTTTAATGAGGTAGAGACGTGCCGTCAAATAATTTTGACTTGAGATTATTGTGAAAATAATAAAACTAAATACTAACGACTCAAAACTCTTCATTTACTACGAAAAAATACATTTTTTACTGTATAGTAGTAAATGTTTTGGTTTTACGTGTAATTCAAATTAAAGTAACATTAATGTGACTTCTGTTTTGGCAGATTGGATGATAAATAGCATATTAGGATTGCAAGAAGTTACTTTTTTAGCGTAATGCATGCTGAATCGGCGTCATCTACCAAATAGTTTCTAAGCGAGTCTTTATTATTATTCATCTCTGAAAATAATGGCGCTTTGTCGCCTTTACTAATCAGACCATACTTCTCGGTCCACCAAGTTTGAAATTCTCCGCTATACTAACTATGTTTTTCTGAAATAGTCATGTTAAATAACAGTTAGAAATCGTAAATATAACACAAACAAACTTTAAAATAAAGTAGTCTCAATGAAATTTACTGTGCTATGAGTAGATATACTTTGCATCATAAGCATTTGCAGTCAACGATGAAACTATGTCAAGACAATAACAAACGAATATAAGCCTCAGCGAGAACCAATCACTCACGCTTGATTGTAATACTTCATTGTGAACTTTGTTACTATGAACTAAAAGGCAAAAATCATTTTTATCGTTGGTGTACCCAAAAAATTGTGTCTCGGGCCATCAGTGGCACGCGTGCTATTGGTTCACCATCCCTGATGGCAACATTACTACACCTAGACTCTAGATGAAGCAAAGTTGCCATGTGCTACACACAAAAAAACTGATTGCAGTACCAACTAAAGGATAAATTTAGAATTAGTGTTCATATCTCGTAAACAGCACAAAATACGAGAAAAAGGTTAATTACAAAGTTGTTCAGCATCACTGATTCTGCAAAATAAGATATCTTACATAAAGTCGTGTTAAAAATAGAAGGCGTTAACTGCATGTTTATTTGATTCGTAACTCCCAAAATTGAAACGCGACATAACGTGGAAGAAAAGAGAAAAAGTTCACACTCAAGGCGCTATGATTGGGGAAACTTCCTTATGAACAGTTTGGGGTTCTACCAACGTTTCTTGCTGACATCATATGGACGAATGAGGCTTGCTTTGCGTGTAACACTACGCACAATAAACATAACATCCATTTCTGGTCACTGAATAATCCTAAATGTGCTATCGTAGTTCGAAATGAAGTTCGCTGACTGATACATGTCTGATGCGGAATATTTAAGAACAGACTGATTGGCTTAGTATCTTACTAGGGTAAGTTAACGTGATCCCGATGCTTGTTATTATTGAAGAACGTACTGACCGATTTTCTAGAGGATTTGCTGTTGTATGACCTCGAATGTATGTTTCCAACAGTGCTCGCTATTCAAGGAATCACGTGTCCTACAGTATAGACGACGCAAGAAGGATATATGACATCTAAAGCACGGCATAAAAGAAAAGATAGGCAGTGGATTTATCATTCGGAAAATGCTCTGTGAGGTCGGAGTTTGCTCAGAATAAGAATCCATCAGAAGAAGCTCGAATAATAAGAAGAAATGTGTGGCGATGGATTCTATATAAGACACTTACTTCCTCTGGACTGAAGTGATCATTTTTGCCTAGGGGTAGGGTGTGTGCTTTCGGAACGGAAGGTGCCAAAAACGAATCCTCCTTCATTGGTGACCTTGGGAATTTCGAACAACGCAACCTTCACGCAGCAGTCATAGCGCCATCTATCCACCGCAAATGCAACCAAAGCCATCAGACACATGACGCAACCCTCGAGCCGTCACACTCAAAATGACCGTCACAAACTAGTGACGTAACAGCTCACACGCTCGCTGTAAAAACGATATCGCTCGTTCACCTTACCGACTCACTGGTAGGGAAGTGTGTGGCAGTGATTCTATATAAGGACACTAACTGCCTCTGGATTGAAGTGATCATTTTGGCCTAGGGGTAGGGTGTGTGCTTTTGGAACGGAAGGTGCCGAGGGCGAATCGTCTTCCAAATGTAAACCAGCAAGCGTCGGAATTTGATAGAAGTAGGATCGTTGTCTATCGAGAGAGCGAATTATGTTTCGTGATATTACCCGTTGCCCTGGTCGAAATCCAACCTGTTGCCATGCGAATATGGAATCAGTGGGTTTCTGAAAATCGCGTTGAACATGAGGGAGTACAGACATATTGTGAGGTCGACTTTGCCAAACTGTACAACCACATTAAGGACCACTATTCAGGAAATGGTCATGTTTGCAACAAGCCCAGTATCCTCTCGTACGGTGCGATAACATTTGCAGCAGCGTGGACTGTCAGCACGGCGACCATTACTTCGGCTTCCCTTCACAATGCAACAGAGAGAGAGAAGACAACAATGACAAAACGAGGCACAATAGTTCCCCAATGTCGTCTTTTCTGACGAATCCTGGTTCTGCGTGCAGTATTCCAATGGCCATATAAGTGTCTGGTGTTTCCGAGGAGACCACTGGTTACCTACTTGTACAGTGTCATTGCGCCAGGTGTGATGGCTTCGACAGCCATTGTGTACAATACACGCACATTTCTAGATCAGATCGACGATAATTTAAACAGATATCCGTTCATTTTTGTCACCTTACATCCAGTGGTTGTGCCCTATCTACGAAGTCATCCAAACGCGAACTTCCAACAAAATAATGCAAGACTACATGTTGTGTATGTGTACGTCATGTTTTTCATACCTACCTCGATACACAGGGTATTCGATTATTGCCCTGTCCTGCATGGTCTCTAGATCTTTCATCTATAGAAAACATCTGGTCATGGGTTACTAAAGACTGATCCGCAATCACTTTCCAGCTAATACCATAAGTGAAGTATGGCATATACTTCAAGCAGCATAGAAAGAGTTGCTCGTTTATGTCATCCATGCCCAGTTAGACTCCATGCCTAACCGATTAAGGGTCATTTAACTGCTAGGGGTGGCAGCTGTTTCAACTAATTTCGCACCCCTGTAACCCAAACTGGTTGCAAATTGAATCACTTTGTCTTCATGCCATACTGCTTATGTACAGTAAATATCTTTTTTGTATTTGCTTTTCTTCGTGATGCTGCAATTTTAATGGCCAGTAGTGTATAAATGCATAAAATCATTGATAGAGTTTTGAAGAATCGATTGTAAAATTTGACCGGGTTTGGTAATACTCATAAAAGAACTACCAGTAATGCCACAGAGTTTAATAAGAATTTTTGATGCATATATATGGATCGATTGTGATAGATACACATCACATACATAGCATATATCTATCTATGTTCAATAAACACACGTACAATTGGGTGTGCAATAATATTTACTCTTACAATTCTAATCTTATATAGTTTTTCTCTAAATTATGATTCCGAATACCTATTTCGAAACGCCTCTCGTTTCATCTCACATGAAAGGATTTTTTTTTTATTATTGAGAACATTTATAAACCTCGTGCACCACACAATGTATCACACGGGGGCTTACAACACAAAGAAGGGGAATGATTACAACACAAACATCCATGCCTTGTCGGGGACTCGAACCCAGGCCCTACGGCACCGCAGTCAGCTTCACTTACCACTATACTGGATTGGTGGCTACTTTAAAGGATTAAAACCTATATTTTCGTAGATTTATCCGTGATTCATAGTAAAAGAATATCTTTGGTGGAAACTTTTCCCTAAATCACGTAATTCCTAAAAGTAACCTACGTTATCTCTAAAATAACTTATATAGAATATAACCTGTTTTTGAAAGGTCCTTTTTAATATGATTTTATTTTAGTTCGATATTTAGTGAGATCTTTTTTTTATGTGGTATATGATTTTCAACGACTTAGGTGCCACTGTAATGTTTTCTATATATATATATATATATATATATATATATATATATATATATATATATATCAATATACATCTATACACTCAAAGCGCTCTGTTCCTTAACTGTAAACAGTCTCCCGACAGTTCACGTCTAAGTGCTTTCTCTCAATGGACACGGGCTTGATTATGCACGGCTCAAGCACGGGCTTGATTGAGGACGAAACACCGTCAATGACAGTGACATTATCAATAACTTGATAAATTATAAAGAAGGAAAAGAACAGCCGCATTCCTTGAGAGCGGATAAAATATATGCTGGGATCCAGCTTTCTAACAAATCTCGGAAAAGCATATTTTCTTAAAATAAATATCAATTCTGAAAGAAATTGCAAATTTCACACAAAGAGTTTCGATCATGCATATCTGGTTATCGCGACATTTACAAGCAACTGACCAACCGACCTTTGTCGCCAAAACTTTATCTTGCTTTACGGTGCTAAAAAATAAATAAATCCATCAATTATAAAGACGTATCTTATTAAAATCCCAGTTCATTAATTTAATACGATTACTTTCACACACAGATATACATAATTTACAACATTTTTATATATCGCAACAACAAAGGTTATTTTGTTTTTTATAGGCAACAAAGGATTGTGTTGCCTATTTTAGAAACAAAACTTGAAACTAATAGAATTATAAATTAATCCTAGAAACTTAAAAAGCAACATGTACTTCTAAAGATGTTCCAAAGAAAACAGAACCTGAATTAGATTATATTTATATTTATAAAATACATTAGGATTTTAATTTGAAATTATAAATTTATGCATCCTCTAATATATTTCTCTAAATAATGTTCGATTCATGAAGAAATCTTAAAAATATTATCTACAACTTCCGTAAATTTATTAAATATTAGAAACCTTACTTCTTCTCAGAATACTTGTCTTCAAACCTTTCGAGTTGATATATAACCAACATAAAAAAATTATATTCAACAAAGCCATTCGCTTCAGAGAACTATTTGAATTTAATCAGGTGGAAATATTTTAGCGGCTTTATTATATTGTTTACATTCTACGTTACTAAGCAACCATTTGGAACGAGGAAAAAGATTAAGAGATTTATTCTAAAAAAGAAGAAGCTGTGAATGAAGCTATTCTTAAGGCAAAATGCGAATTGAATTCTGACGTTATCGATCGTTGAAGAAAATGGCAGATATATGGCACCTCTAATCATGTATCAATGAAACAATATTATTGAATTTTTAACGCATAAATTCGGCAAATCGTTGATATGTTAATGTTTTCCTTCATTTCATCGTATTTGAGGCCATAGTACCCTAATGACTATGATCACGAACTCGCGCTCGAAGTATCACGGGTTCAAGTCTCGGAGACACTGAAGATAAGCTATGTAGATGGGGTTGATGTACGTCAAATCTGCTGAGGCTCAAAGTCATCCCGTTGGCAAGATGTGGATGTTAAAAGAAGGGGTATCAATGAAGATGTCATTCTCATTAGTTTGTGATAGTGGTTGGTTCCTGCTTACAACTGAACGCTCTTGTCTACCTGTAATCAAGGCTAGATGTGTGAGAGAAACAGAATAATCCACAGACATGTTTTCAATCTAATCAATTTATTAATTCCAATTATCAATCAGACACAATACAATTCTAATTAAGGTAGGTGATACATAGTAGAGCGCGGAGGTGAGATTATATAACACGGGGATACTACTACAGACTCTCAACTGAATCTAAGACAGCTTAAATACGCTCAAATATGACTACGCGTCGCACACTAAATAGCTAACTTCTACTTAATCAAGCGTAGAGTACCTGTACTTTTTATGCATCGGATCTTACACTGGAAACTTGCAGGTGTTCTCTTCGGCTTGCTCAATGTCGTTGGCTCCACGCTCTGTAATCTTTAACTAATTCCACTCCTTTTCAATCTTCAATTAACAACTAATTCGTAAACTTTATGTTAACTCCTACTTGCCAACTCCAACGTGTCAACTCATGAACTCGCGAAAACAGAATTTATATAATATACCTCATTTACATAATCACGTTTCCTTACTTGATGAAAGTTGGTTGAAATGAATATTTTCCTTAAAGAGTCACGAAGGGATTAGTAGAACCGCGTATAGATCCGTCACAAGTTGATAGACGCTTAAAATTACGAGATCCACCGCTAATAACACTTACATAACCCTTGCGATAAATTGTTTATGTGTTAATTAATGTACGTCTTTTTTCCTTCATTTCATCATATTTGTGGCCTCGGTAGCATAGTGGTCATGGTCACGAACTCATGGGCCGTGTGTTATTAGTTAGATCCCTTGTGCTACTGAAAACACACATGGAGAGTGGCTGATTCATGTTAATTCTACCGTGGCTCAAAATCTTCCCATTGGCATGGTGAAGTGAATTCGGCAGATGGTTGCCTTCTCAGGTGTCTTGACCGTGATTAAAAATTACGATTTCCGCCACCAGGTTACTTTATAGCGCAATGTTAAAAAACACTCATCATTCATTATATTTCATTTCCATTCTAGAAAATTTATAAGCATGTTTAAAAAGTGAACACGACGTGACATAGAGTGATAAAGCAGCCTGAGGATCTTCTGCGGTGTTTCTTGCCAAATTTGCTCCAATTGCCGGGCCAGCTCATCAATATTACCTGGTAGATGCAGTCGTCTTCCCATCATATCCCACACATGCTCGAGTGGAGAAAGGTCTGGAGATCTGACTGGCCAAGGAAATGTTTGACACACTGTTAGACAGCTCATAGCAACAAGTGCCGTATGTGGTCTGGCATTATCTTGCTGAAAAATAAGACCAGGGTACTGCAAAAGGAACGGTAGCAAAACGGTTCTCAGAATGTCGTTGACGTACCGCTGTGCTGTAAGTCTGCCTCTAATGACGAGGAAAGGAGTCCGGCTGTCAAAAGAAATGGCACCCCAGACCATAACTCGTGGTTGAGGGCCTGTGTGGCGTGCAATAGTGAAAGCAGGATCGGTACGCTGCCCTGGGCGTCTCCAGACACGTCTTCGATGACCGTCAGGACACAGGTGGAAGTGGGATTCGTCGCTAAAAACTATACGTCCCTAGTCAACATTATTCCAGCCTGATCGAGTCAAACACCACTGTAAATTGGATTGACAGTGTGCAGGCGTGAGTGGCAGGTGGCGTGTGCAGACGAGAGTGGCAGGTGGCGTGTGCAGACGTGACTGACAGGTGGCGTAGCGGTCGGTACGAACGTAAATTTTGCTCTATCTGCCGTTTGTGAATGATCATGAGGGATACTCGTGTGCGGGTAGCACATCTGATGGTTGATAATGATGAATCAGGCACTGTGGCAGCTGATCTGACAATCAGTCTTTCCTCTTTATCTTCTGTGGCCCTAGCTCGAACGCTACCATCGTGCCACTGAAATCTGTGACTGTGGCCACCCATTTTTGCCAGCATCTTCTAATGGCCACATCGCTTCGACCCATATGACGAGCGATTCTCCGATTTGACCAATCTGCCTCTTTCAATCCAATGATACGACCTCTTTCAAACTTTAACAGTTGCTCGTAATGAGCTCGAATCTTGCGGTGACGTAGCTTCCGTTATTCATTCATTGGATGCCCAATTCTAATCATTTGAATTTTTCTGTAGAAATTATCTTTGCATATGAAATTTCATTACAATCTGGCAACTCCTTTTTGGTTCGTCATTTTTCTTTTTCTTTTTTTTTAATTTACTGATGTCCTCTTTGTAAGCAGTAATATAAAAAAATTAAGTCAATTCCTACTTGGATAAAAAAAATTATTTTAGTTGCTTTTTATTATATAGTTACAATTAATATAAATATGTACATACATATGACAGAATCGCAACATTAATGGGCAATTAATTTTTATTAATTATCATTAAATTATCGTATTGTCGTCCAAAACAATCGTGTACATAAAATTTCAGTTCAACTGAATGCTTTGAAAGGTAAGCAAAAAAAATCTTTTAAAGTTTTGAGCCAATTCGCTAAAAATGAAGCCAACGTCTCTGTATCTAAAAGTCTTTAAATAATTAATTTCATTCAATTAATTTTAATTAGTTATAATTAAATTATCGTATTGTTACCCAAAAAAGTAATGTATAGAAAATTTCAGCTCAAATGAGAGCTTTAAAATGTGTGAGGAAAACACCTTTACAAGTTATGACATAAGTCGCCAAAATGGTCACTAAGTCGCCAAAAATAATGTCGACGTGGCTGTATTTGTAGTTCTTTGAAAGGTTTAATCAATTAATTTTTATTAATTATAATTAAATTACGGTATTGTCATCCAAAATAATCGTGTATATAAAATTTCAGCTTAATTGAGTGCTTTAAAATGCATTTTATTAATGATTGAAAATTTGAACAAATAAACATGTGCATTATACACACAGATAATTACTTACATTAAAATCATTTACAACAAATATAAATTGCTTCATAAATTTTTAAATATTAGTTTAGTCTCAGCAGAACTTAGGAATCTCTGGATGAGCTTTAATCTAAACCTACCGACTTATTTTTGAGTTATATTGATTCATGATCCAAAAATATCTGAGCTATCTGCATTTTTTCCGAAGAAAGCTTTAGAAGTTGAGAATAACGTCACTGAGTTGTTTTAAGAATATCTCTACTGAATCATCCTTTTCTGCTACATGTCCAGGTTACATATAATTATTGAGCTGAATCCTTGCAGGATTTTTTCAAAACATATATTTCCTTTATTATATTGTTCAAATCACCATTTTAGTCATCAACATTTTTGTACGACGGTATGATTATAGCAATGTGAGTCTTGAAGTCATGACACGTTTAAAGTGTATTAACTAGTCTGCACGGTGGGTCTTCAATAACACCAGGACTCGACAACTTAGGCCATGAGTTCGTTACCAGGATCACTAAGCTACCACGGTCTCTTGATACGTCAAGAAAATTCTACAAAGACAGACTTACATTTCTTATTTCTTGAGAAAGCCTTAGAATATTCTTTGTGACTTGCTTAAAGACGCCGGGAAGCTACAGCAATCAGTTTTAGCTTGAAAACGATTGTTTATTTTCATATGCATCAAATTCATTTTTTACTACTGATACGTTCCTTAGAAAATCGTGTTAAAAATGCATGCGGCATATGGTAAATTTGGGGATATGTTCCATAATTTTAAAAAATCGTGTAAGATGAAAAATCGCTTAATATAATTTCCTAAAAACCCATGTAGAAAATAGGAATAATAAAATCTATGTTGTGACGGATCTATAAGCGGCTGTACTAATCCCTTCAGGGGTCTCAGGGGTGTTAACCTATTCTGGAGGGCTGAAAATATAAACAATATTCAAATACATATAACTCTTTTAAATTAAAATTAAATAATTCGAATCTTTTACACATTATTTATAAAGGAATGAGGCTTCAGAAAAGTGTAAAATGTTTAAAATATAATCATAATTTTAAAAATTATAAGCATATGAAAATAAGAAATTTTTTATAAGAAATATTAATTAAGTTACTGCGCGCACGCTATTTTCTAAAATAGTAGCCTTTGATGCATAAAACTTTATAGAATTATAAAATGTATCATACACTTTAAGCCCTAGTAAATTAAGAATAATATGTCTTTTGTATTCCAAAATATTTGAAAAATATTGAAATTTTTTTTAAAAAATTTGAAAATATAATATTTTTTTAAAAAATATAATTTATTATTCTATTTGTTTAAATTTACTACGGCGTAATAAGGATACATTTAATTTTATAAATCAACTTATTGCTAGTAATTAAAGCTAATACTTTTGAAAATAGCATGCGCGCAGTAAAACTTAATTAATATTTCTTATAAAAAATTTCTTATTTTCATATGCTTATAACTTTTTTTAAATTATGATTATATTTTAGACATTTTACACTTTTCTGAAACCTCATTCCTTTATAAATAATGTGTAAAATATTCAAATTATTTAATTTTAATTTAAAAGAGATTTATGTATTTGAATATTGTTATTGTCTATTTATTAAACAAAAGGTAATGAGCAAAAAAGATGTTATATAATTGACATAATTAATAAAAATTGCTATTTTTACTCCCTGGAGCAAATTTCAAAAAAGAACCTATTTACAAAAAACAGTATAACACGGTTAGTATGATGGTCAATACGGAGTATGTCTCCCGGACGATGCAATACAAGCCTCACAACGCCTACGAATGCTGAGTATCAAATTATCAATCTGATCTTGGGGAATATTACACCACTCATCAAGCAATGCCCTCCGAAGTTACGGTAGACAGGTGGGAGAGGGTTGAAGGCTGCAATTCGTTGGCCAAGCATATCCCACACATGCTCTATTGGATTCAAGTCCGGTGAGTATGCTGGCCAATCTATACGGGTGATATCCTCCGATTGAAGGCATTCGTCTATAATGTTTGCACGGTGAGGACGGGCGTTGTCATCCATAAACAGAAATTCAGCACCCATGGCACCCCGAAACAAACGTACATGTTGTTCCAGAATGATATCCCGATAGATGTGGCCTGTCATCGTTACACTCTGAACATGCAGGTCAGTTCTGGAACCAAGAATAATTCCTCCCCAAACGAGCCATCCTGCACCACCGTAACGGTGTCGTTTAATGGTGTTCTCTTGGTGGTAACGGGTACCTGGCGCTCTCCATTTGAAAGTCCGGCGAGAATCAGACTGCAAACTAAACCTGGACTCGTCGGAAAACATCACACAAGACCACTGTTGCGGTGTCCACAATGTATGCTCTCTACTCCAGGTTAATCGCAGGCGACAGTGAGTTGCGGTAAGGGGAACACTTCTGACAGGCCTACGAGCATATAGACCAATGTGCCCTAAGCGTCTGTACACGGTCTGCCTTGAAACTGTCGTACCGGTAGCTGAAGAGAGCTGACGAGATAGGTCTGATGCTGTGCTCCGTCTGTTTCTTTTGGCAGTAACTGCCTAATACCGGTCCTCATTCGGCGTTGTAACTCGGGGGCGACCTGTGCTGTAACATCTACTCACATTACCATCATCTTGGAATCGTTGCCAAAGCCTGGAGATGGCACTCTGGGCGATACTTCCAGCTGGGTACGTCCACATTCCAGTCGTCCGATAATTCTACCACGTAAAAAAATCATCCAAATGCTTCCTTTGTGCCATAACTATGCGGTTATTGCACTGAAAGGCTTTTAAAGCGCTTGTGAACAATTTTACTTCTTTGCCACCATTCCTTATATACCCCTCTCTTACACTCTCGTCATTGTGACGTACTATCCGCGCCATCTGGTGGTTTCCTGTAATTTGCATATTTTTCTTCAAGATGTGTATGATAATTCTACAGGTGAAATTTTTATTTTAGAGTTCAATTTTTTGTGTGATTCTGAATTAGCCTTAATTTATGGATATGAGTGTATTTTTATTACAAAAAATATTAAAATTAGAGTACAGTGAAAATTTAGACTACAAATAAATACATACCACATACAAAAACTGTAATTGAAAATAGGAATAAAACTGCTAGTAACTATATATTCATCGCTACTTGATAACAAACGTACACGTTTATTACGAACTAGATCAAAATGATCTAGTTCGTAATCAGTAGATGTGTCAGATATGTCTTGCACAATTGTCGGTTTTGATTCAAATGAAGAATTTCGTTCGTTATTAAAAGCCTCCTTTTTTACATAGTCTGTTACTAGAGGCTGTTTTTTTCGTTTCTCGAGTTGTTTATATAATTCTTGATATCTTACTGCACAAAACATCAGATCACGCGTTGAAATTTTAAGGCCCGCTCCATGTTGGGATTATGAGTAAGAAAATATTGTGTTCCGTAACTGTAGCAAATTTCAAGCCCTCGCGAATTAAATCAGATGTTAAGAGCTGAATTTTTCACACCCTCTACTTCGTCATTATTGACTTTTTTATTATCATAAAATATCAGCGATTTGTTCAAGTCATCCTTATCCAACCTCAAATTTTTGAAGGAGTGCTTAAAAAAATTCGTCTACAAAAATCCTTATGTTCATGTGCCGTGTTATTTCAAAATCATGCAAAAAAAAGATCGTGTAAAAAAAGATTTGGGTGCACCTAATGTCATATTGTAAATACGGATTTGTATTGCTCTATGAACCTAGACTTCCCGCTGTTGTAGATTTTGCATACATTGTTTATTGTTTCATGCTAATTCAATAAGGGGTAATTTCTGGATAGTTCTAGAATAAATAATTGTTTACTTCACAAGAAAAACACCTGTCGTAAATTTAATGTAAAATAGATGGCGCTTCAAGTAATCTGAGTGAGTGAGTGAATATTAACGTCGCATTGTTCAGTTATATATACTCGTCAAGTTATCTGAGAGTATTCTTCTGTTTTAGCCTGTAAAATCATTTATGTAATGTTCTTTATACTGTGTGTATGTCTTCAGTGGTGTTTAAGAAAATAAACAAATGTGTAAAAAGGTGCTCGAAATTATTGGAATTAAGGAAAGAAATATAACAAAACGCTTTGTTACCAGGACTTTCCCCACATTTGAAAGACGTGCCACCAAGTAATAACGAGAGAGAAAAATTCTAAATAAGCACGTTTTATTCGATCACTTAAACATTTTTTTGTAGTTCTGGTTTATTGATTATTAATATTCCTGCTTCTTTTTCAGCAGAATTAATGAATCTACTCCTATTAAACAGAAACACATATTTGCTTAATGTATGAATGTAACAAGCCATACTAAAACATCTTTCAATTTTTCTAATTTTGAGTCGCAGGAAGTGTTTCACGTTATTTGCTGTGTGAATAAGACAAAAGAAAACACAACATATTTGAAATTTATTCCATTTCACTAAGGCATCGCATTTGATTTTGATTTTCTTTAAAAATTGACTGATAGCTGTAGGGTTCAAAAAGGAAGTCAACTTAATCATAATTCTTATGCTAATAGCTTTAGACGATTTATTAGAAAAATCTAAGTCATTCAAATAAAAAAATGTGTTGAGATCACAAAATAAATGAACTCTTTTTAATAAAGGTTATAAAATTTTACCCGATTAGATTCGAACTGTATAACTTTTTTTTTACTGTAATACATTTTACTAGTACATTTTTTGCATTTGTGGGACATTGTATTTAATACTATTTATAGCTTAATATCACAATTGGGTCCGGACCGCCCCTCCAGCCCTTGATTTTTTTTTGATTGATTGTAAACCTATGTATATAGTACGTAAAATTTAATTCAATACTTGTTAATAAAAATTAATTTTGTTAAGTAATGTTAATTATTTATTCAATAATTAAGTTTTTGCTGTTTTTTATTCCGGAAAACCGACAAAATTAAAAGAATATGATGGGCAGTGTATTGGAGCATGATACGAGAATGGTGGACTTTTGACCCTGGAAAAATTCCTGTGTGCGCCACTGACCTTTGGTATTCTGGGGTAACTAAACGTAGTTTACTGAATAAAATTCAAATTTTGCAGTATAGATTCCCTCGTTTTCTTCGTTATGAAATGAAATCTGCAAATTAATTACCCCAGAGTCGAAAAAGGATTATCAGCAATGAAAGATTGTCAACATTTTTAAATGGCCCTATACTTTGCTTCCTCTTAAGGCTTGAGAGAAAAGTTTGAGGTCATCCAAAATCAAAATAATGTAGCATTATATACGTAGTGTGATTCAGAAGTTCGGGGACAATGTGTACAAAACCTTACCCTGAATAGTTCACAGCACCGAAGAACATCCACCTTCAAAGTAATCCCCTTGGGCAACGATACTCTTCTACCACAGTTAGCATAACTTCTGGATGCACCGCTGAAAGCCATTTTTCGCAACCTCCTGTAAGGCCTCCTGCGATGCTGCTTTCGCCTCATCTGATGACACAAAACGGCGGCTCTGTAAATGTTTTTTCATTGATGGGAAAGGGGGAAAGTTACACGTGGCTAAGTCTGGTGAATAGAGGGATGTGGAAGCACATTAGGACTAGTTTTGTCGAGGATTTTACCAATTGGGATCAATGTACTGGTGCTTTGTCTTGCAGAAGATACCAGTCGCCATTCTGCTAGAACTGAGGCCGTTTTCGACGAATGGATTTCCTCAAACTACGCAAAACGCATAAATAATGCTCTTTTTTAACAGTTTGACCTTCGGGAATAAATTCTGAATGTGTAATCCCTTGAGAATGAAAAAATTACCTCCATCAATACTTTCTTTTTGCTACGATGCTGCCGGAATTTTTTCGATCGCTGTGAGCCAGGCGATTTCCATGTTGAAGACGCACGCTTCGATTCGATGTTAAACAAATAACACCACGTTTCCTCTCCTGTAATGATGTGGTTGAAAAAACCTGAGACCTTGTCGGCTTTGTCGATTGAATCGTTTGATATTGTCATTCGTTCCCCCTTTTGTTCAGTGGTCAACAATCGAGGGACAATGTGCTCGGACACTCGATGCATGTTGAGACCTTCCGTTAGAATGTGCTGGCAATTTGTCTTCGAGAAGTACTTAGCCTCAGTGATTTGTGCAAGATCTTGACGACTTTTTTTTCCGAACACATTCAGACACCAACGCAACATTTTCCGCGTTACGCAAAGTCGAAGGTCGTCCAACGTTTTTATTGCCTTCAATGGACTCTTGGCCCTCTTTAAAACTTTGATGCCATTCGTAAACCTAGGATCGCGCTATGGTAGATACACCCTGAACCTTTCTTTGCATTTCGAAAGTCTCCATTATGGTTTTATCTAACCATTACACAGAATTTAATAATGCAGCGCTTTCAAGAAATGCCATCTTTCTTATGTCACGCAGTAAAGCTAACTAACTTCGGAATATGACAGCTGCGCGCGCGATTCGGTTGCATGACATGGACTAAATTAACCTGGGGTGATAGGGAAGGGGAGGGGAGGGAAACCTATTTCAAGTATTTAACTTCAGGTACTTGCTTTCGTCGTCATCAATGGCCACAGATTCTGAATTTTTAAATATATATATATATCACTACAGGTTAGAAAAATACTGTTTCGAAATAAAAATGTTAGTCGTATACGTCGAATACTTAAATATTCTCGAGTGTGAGGGCAGAGTGAGTCATGCAACAGGATTTATAATCACGCATTTGTGCCCAAATCCGCTTTTCGTTCGCTAGAACACCTCATCGAATTTCTTGGGAGGGGGGGGGGGTAGTTGCCGTAAACCGTTAAGATATCCAACTACTTGCGACAAACTTTTTTTTAAAAAATGAAAATACGGGGAACTTTTTGTAGTTTTTAGATTTGTTTAGTACATTTTCAGAAAAATATGCTAAAATTAAGGAGATAAAAAGAAATTATTATTACTAAAATGGGAAAAAATTGGTTACAATTTTCAAAAAATAACATAAATGCGGCTCATTCTGTAACAAAAGTTTATAAACAAATTTTCAATTTTTCAATTCTGATGTGTTGCTATGTTAATCATTTTTGAAATGACTTTCAGGATAAGAAATATTTAATTTTAAAAAAAGATAGAGAACTTTATCTTAGTTTTTATATGAAATTGCTTAAAAAACAGTGATTATATTAACATAAGGGACTGTAAATTTTGTAATAAAACAGTGAATGATAAATCTTTAGGTTAAAACACTTCTTTTATTATACAGAACATACCCAAAAAAATTCAAATAATTATTTTCAAAACTTTTTAGCAATCGCTGACCTCGTTTGAGCATTTTCAAAAAAAAAAAGCATTTCGAGTAAAACGTGTTTTAAAGTATGACATCTTAGTGAACGGAAAATAATAAACTTAGTATTTTTATAATGCTAATAAGATGACTTATAAAATAAAACCATAAAAAATTGTCAGTTTTTGGCAAAATTCATAATTTTAAGGTAGTGATACTTAATTTATATTTCAGACAGTAAAAACAAGTAATCACCAACATTTAGATGGTGAAATGAGGTCGCGAATTGTAAGTAGGCTAGAAACAGGCAAGTGTCAAATCCGGATTTGTAGAAAACTCAATTTAACGCCCAGCATCGTGTTCAGCCAATGGAAAGAGTTTCAAGATAGCGTATCCGTTGAGAGAAAACCTGGGACAGGTCACCCAAGAGCCACGATGACTAAGAAAGATCGACATTTGTCTGTTATAGCTAGGGGGAACAGAGATGCTACAGTTTTTCAACTCTCTTTTGAGTTGTATGTGGCTACGGGAACCCGGAGTTTCAAGGGGGACTGTTTTCAGAAGACTTCATAAGAGAGAGTTGTTTGCAAGAAGACTTGTTGTTTGCGTCTTACTCAGTTCTGCGAACAGGAAAGTCTGTTTAAAATAGTGCAGAAATCATACACATCGAGGCATGGATCAATGGGTGACCGTTCAATTCACTAATGTATTCCCGTTCAGCCTAGCTAGGAAGTTCCACCGTACTTTAATATGGAAAGAACAAAGGCCCAGTTACTGCCCTCCAATATCTGAAAAATTAACCTTGATGATCAGGATAGGCATCACGTTGGAGTATAACTCACATCTCCATGGCTTTCAAAGAGACTCTTTGACTATTGTGAGGTATAGAGATGATGTCTTGAAAATATTAGAGATATAGAGATGAGACCTTGGATCATATTAGCCTTTTTTCAGGGAGGAAGTTGACTCTGACTTCATTTTAACGGATGACAACATGAGGCTAGTTATAGCTCATCTCATCGACGAATTTTTGGAAAGTGAGGATATTTCGCAGAAGGAAATGGCATCCAGGTCTCCAGACTTTAATCCTATAGTGCCTGGAATGCTCTGGGGACTGCAATTGAAACTCGCACCCCCTCTCCCTCTGAGAATCATTCAAGGCTTGAAAAAGAATTTTTGAACAATATAGGCTAAATACCACAGGAACACATGTGTGTGTGAATTCCCTTATATCCAATATAAAATCACGTTAGAGGCCTGTATATTTGTAAGAGACCATACCACCTATTAACCTATTTTTTTTGTTCGACACTGCATCCGCTGTTTCTTTCCTTGTGCTTTTTTAAATGGGTTTGTAATACCTGCCGGTTCCTGCTTGCCTCTGAAACCCCTTGTCTACCTGTAAACCCGGCTAGGTGTGGGGGAGAATCTGAATGATCAACAGACATGATTTCAATCTAATTAATTTATGGTCACCAAAATATCAATCAGACACAATAACAATCTAATTAAGATAGGCGATTAAATAGTAGAGCGAGAAGGTGAGATTCACTAATACTATGGGTTAATACTATGGACCCTCAACTTAATCTAAGATAGGTTAAATATACTCAATATGAACTACGTCGCACACTAATAAAAGCTAACTCCTAATTAAACAAGCTCACGATACCTGTACTTTTATGCAGCGGATCCTACACTTGAATCTTGCAGGAGATCTTTATCGGGCTTTGATCAATGTCGTCGTATCCTCTATCTGTATTCTGTTTTTTGGACAACTCCAAGACTTTTTAATAATTCCACGATCTCCTTCAATCTTCAACTAACAAACTAACTCGTAAACTCTTTGCTAACTATTACTTGCCAACTCCAATTTGTCAACCCTCAAACTCACGAAAATAGAATATATATAATATACTTCATTTACGTAATCCCGCTGTCTTGGTCAGCGAAAGTTGGTTGAATTGAAATATTTTTCCCCAGAAGAGTCCCTAAGGTGTTAATATAGTCACGAATAGATCCGTCACAAGTTATCTTAAATTTCTTAGAACATTTTGCCTAAATTTTGTAACTGCTTATCTTGAATTTATACTACTTTTTAAAAGCGTGTTGAAACTTTTTCTGCGATTTCGTATTTTTTCTCACAAAATATTTATCATTTTTGAATATTAAAACTAACGGTGGTATAAAATGATTAAAATCATGAAAGATGTCCATTGCTTTTTTAAAAGTAGAAATCGCCTTTAATATTTTTATTTCTACACAAAATCGTCCGACATTTTCTGCAACATAATAACTTATTACTCTTATTAAATTCTATCAGTAACGTACTTTAAACACATTAATGAAGGGGGAATTCTGTAAATCGATTACTGAAAGTAATAAGCAAACTAGTCAACTTAGAGATGACAACTTATTGGACCGATTCCTTTATTTATTAATTCTGCATACATTTAGAGATAATATACAGCGACTTATGCTATCCCGACTTACGAGAACCCGGCTTTACGCGATTTCAAATCTCGTCAATTCGTCTTTTGTTTGAGAAAAAAAAATTGCAAAATTAGTGAAATTAGTAATGTGATTAAAGATCCTGTCGATTTTTCCAGGCAAATAAATTAAAGTAATAATGACGTTCAGGAACTGCTTGATTTCCACAATAAGGAACTGATAATTGATGAGCTCATAGAAATGCATAAACAAGAGTAAGACATTTAAGAACCTGTGAGTCTTTAGACCCAGTTTAATCAGATCGAATGAAGGTTGGGAATTTGACAGAACGCGCCTCAGTTTAGTTGAAAAAGGGTCACAAATCTCAGAAAACAAAGACTCCGACGATGGGCGTATTTTTTCAACAAAACAAGGAATAAAAAATTATTAGCATGCTACGAGAAAATTTTGTGGGAGAAATAAATATTCGAGCCGGCAGACTACTTGTTAGATTTAATAAAACCTTCTACATCAAACAACTTCGGTTTGTGAATTTTTTTTTTTTTTTTTTTTTTGTGTTATCGAAGATTTAATTTTAAAAAAATTTTCTAAATTAATATTTCCTTTAGTCTTTGGCTTCAACTAAAAATAATTTATATGGATTTTTATATGCGAAATCATACCCGACAGACGTGAATTTGTCCCACCTATCACGTAAGTTCGAGGTATTATTGTATTGTCAAATTCAGGAAAATTATATTTTATTGGCCTGTTTTATAAGTTTTAATTTGATATATGTCCGCTGTAGTGCAGTGATCACCGTTATGAGCATGCGCATTAAGTGCCTTTATTTATTTGCAACCTCCATAGACATCGTAATGGTAGAATTCACGTGTGTTAAAATTTATATATAAATATTTTAAATGCCTTGGATGGTTTAAAATCTCACCCAAACAGAGAAGTTTTGTGAAATGAGCTATAATTCGTTGCTTAAAGCAGTGTTTCTCAAACTGTGGGGTGAGCCCCCGGGGGGGGCGTAATAACTCAACGAGGGGGGTAGGAGCATATTAAAAATTAAAAAGTTGAAAACAAGAGATTATTTTTTTAAATATTAATTTACTGAGAATAAACCAAAAAAAAAATACATTATCTGACATGATAAAAATAAAAATACACATTTACGCTGATATAATACACTTATAAATATATCAGTACTGCGCAATGCATTTTATGATTAATTTAACAATAGTAAGTTAAGAACAAGTTTAATAATTACCACATATATCATGGCATCATATACAAAATTATATACAAAAATTAATATTTATCTTGATAATTTGTACGGTTTATAATTTTAATCTTTTAAATGCCTATTACAACTTACGCGCTTCGTTCCCCAAAGCCATTGTTTAACATGTAGGCAAGCATTTGTGGTGTATTGAAGGGGGGGGGATAAATAAGCAAATCCTCTGAAATAAGTAAACCGTCTCAAACACTGTCAAGGTCCTTTTTTACATTCCAAAACCTTCGGAATAATTTTATGGATAGCAGCGCATAAAGAAAAGATCGTACTTCGGAAACGTCCGGGGCAATTAATACACTGGCCGAGAAAGACGTTTATATATGCCAGGGGCACTTAAGATGTTGAAGTTGTATTGTAGCTTTAGCGTCAAAGTATATTATTGTTGAATTCAATACATTGTTATTGTATGGAGGGAGGAGCGATGAAAATTATGATTGAGTATTGGGTCGCAAATATTGAAAGTTTGAGAAGCTCTGGTTTAAACACAAGAGACGTAAAAAAGGTCCGAAAATAATAGGCTTATTAATGAAAAGTATGGAGAAAACAGGAACGCTGGAATAATATGAAAAAAAAAAAGAATTAGAGCGTTAAAAAGGACCGTACAAGCGTGTACGATGACAAATGAAAACAATGGTTGTCTGTCATTAACAATAACTATGTGCAGAATATTTCAGAAGAAAAGTCGGGGAAGCAGACGCTATATGATTTTATCATTATTTAATGAATTTCCTTATGAAATTGGTATGCATTGCTTAAATTTTCTGATCAAGCTAGATTCCAAAAATGCTGACTAAACTGCATAAAATTGAACATTTAGTCTGTGTTTCGTGTATCCTCGTGGAAGTAGATAAGTTTTTAAGCCAAATTGTTTTGAGATAGACAGGTGTGGATTTTATTTCTCGAGAGGAGATGACATTGTAAATGCTGACACATGATATCGATTATCGATTGCTTTTTGCATAATACTTTGACGATTAAAATGCTATGATAACGATGACTACGTCAAAATGGCCCTAGTGGAGTAGTTAGCGGCAGACTTATATAAAATGACAATAAGAAACTGAACGTACTAGTCGATAATAGCTCTAATATGCTAGAAATTTTATTGAAAAGTAAATTATAAGACAGGATTTTTCGTGTTAATCCGGGAGCGGGAGCGCGGAGCACAGAGTCACCCTAGTCCAGGGGTGACGAACCTTTACGGATCAGCGTGCCATTTTTTCTACAGAAATAGTTAATGAAGTATAGACGTGCCAGCAAACAAATTTTGACTTGGGATATTATTGAGAAAATAGTAAAACTAAATACTAACAACTCAAAACTCTTTATTTACTACGAAAAAATACATTTTTCAATGTAAAGTATTAAATGTTTTTGTAAGTGTAATTCAAATTATATATATATATATGTAATAGACGCGGCCGTTGAAAGGTATTCTTTATATGATTACTTGTAATACGACGATGTTGTTGGAATGGATTCTTTATATGAGATTGATGGGCAGTACGGTGATTGAATAAACTTGTTTATTATCCATCTTGAACACATAGACATTACAGGGACGACACAATCTAAGCACACACAAACATACTGCAGCCGGCTACATGTTTACGCAGACAAAATACAGAAGCGAAAGAGGAACGGTCTCCAGGAGTCTCGGTATATATAGGCAGCTTAAATCACGTGATCTGTGTGGGTGGATGGATGTAGTTTAAAATCCTCTCGTTAGACGGCTGGTTACTTATTACTAAAACGTTGGTCCTGAAGGGATGGACCAAAGGCAATTACAAGTTATTAAGAATAATTAATGGGAATTATTATATATATAATATATATATATATATATATATATATATATATATATATATTATATATATATAAAGTTACATATATGTGTGATTCCTGTTGTTGTAGACTAGATGACAAATAACTAATATTAGGATTGTAAGATGCAATTTTTAGCAGAATGCATGCTGAGTTAGAGTCATCTGCTAAACTGTTTTTAAGCGATCTTTAATGTTATTCATCTCTGAAAATAATGAGTCGCAGGCATAGTTAGATGAAACATGCTTAAAATAGCATGACCCAGCTTCTTCAAACAGTTAAATGTGTATGGAATTGAATTCCATGTTTCCAAAATTTCGTTACTCGCATTTTTACTTATATTGCTTGTGATTTTTTTTTTGTTTCAATCACACAATTCAAACTTTTTTGCTTGTTTCAGTAAGTTTTTGAATTCATTTTGAGCTAAACTGGAAATCAATCAGGTGCAGTTCAAATTCTTCAAATTTCCAGCCAATCGAATTGGCTGGAAATTGAAGAATCAGTTTACCAAATGAAGTTACATCAGGGTACATAATAAACTTGAGCATTTCTAATAATTCTTTGAAGTGAGAAAATTTCGCTGAAAATTCCTTCATGGACAAATCAATTACGGAAATATTTGGAACTAAAATGCAAACCATTTTGTTCGGTGGCGTGCCCAAAATATTGTATAGCGTGCCATTGGTTCGCCATCCCTGCCCTAGGCTCACGAAATCGTTAATTCTGCGAAAACTGTTTATTTGTTACCAATGATCTCTTGACGGTATCCTCCTATATGACAGTCTTCATGGAAAATAAATGTATTTGTCATATATTTCCATCTCTTTTGGGAGTGGCAATTTTTTTTTACAATCTTAAGGTACTTGTTTTAACTGAGTTCCCCGCACATGACCACCTTTGTTCCAAAACATTTTCTATGAGCATGCTACTTTTTTCCCCGAACAGTTAAATGGTTTTGATTGTTGTGTTGCACAACTTATTATGGTTTATAAATGCAAATGAGCAGAATATATAAAAGGAAATAGTATCTGCGGTCTCTATTGAAGGAAGCTGAAAATGATCAAGCAAGGGAAGAAACTCCTGAAATAATGTATATTAATCATGATAGCGAAAGTAAATTTAAGAAAAGCGATGAACATAAAACGTTTGAATTGAAAGGAAAATTTTCAAATGCTACCTAAAACACACCGTCTAGAAAAATATGAAACTATAAGTGAATCACAAAAAACACTGCACCCTGTCAAAAAGACACAAGCAAAATAAAGTTCAATATGCTACTTGTCAATCATCAATGGACAATAATTTGAACAAAATATGACAGTTTTGCCTGCAAATAACCTTTATGTAATGTTAGTGAAAAGTGTCTGTGATTTCTGTCCTTTAATATAGTCAGGTACGTCTTAAAGCCGGGATGAGCATTAAGTCGATCGCGATCGACTGGTGGACCGCCAAGACATTTTGGGGTGACCACCTTTACTAAGACCTAAGATACGCTTACTAAAAGAAACCTATAAATGGATTATTGATGCCACCTAGATTTTAAAATCGTCTTTTCACAATCGATGCGACTGTTTTTACTTAAGCAAATGATTCGATAAATGATTAGACGACACATGTACCTTCATTGGAAGCAAACGATAACCCTTAACGCGTTCACTGCCACTGTAGGGGAAAAATTCCCAACTCGCCGACTGAAGGGAGGAATAAATGTTGATGATCAGCTCTTCCCGCGCTTTCACGGGATTGGATTCTTGTGTTGACGTCACGTCCCGTGGACTCGGTAGCGAACAAATTAATTACATAAGTCGGTTTCAGCTTCATCGATTCATGTGTCTTCTTTGCTAGCTGCATTGAATACCTCCACGGTCTAGAAGTCGCTCATAGTTGTTCAAGCATTCAACTAGACAATCTTGTGTTTTTGTAGTAAAAATAGTATTGTCATATTTTAATAGAGGGGTACAATGTCGAAAACTAGTGTTAAAAAAAGAAAACATACAATTTTGATACAGAATGGCCACACCTACGTCACCGCAATACCTTAAAAACATTAGAAGTAGCCCGTACTCTGAGAAAGTCTGCCCACCCCTGTCTTAAGGCATGGGCTAACTGGGTCCGGGCCTCGTCCGCAATTGATACCTCGTCTCGTTCTTGATTCAGCCTAAATATCATAATTCAAATAATTTCAATGGTCAAATGTTACTGCCGGTTGTATTCTCCGAAAAACTAGGAATTTTGGACGATATGTCAATTGACTACATGTGATGACCATCGACCACGCACAGGCCTAGACCTACAACACACTATACACCATAATTACTCATACAGTCAAAAGGTGGCAATCGGTCCAGACGGTTTGAGCGATTGAAAGCTATGCACATTCGTTTCGGGATATTGTTTGTACTCGTAGAGTATTTGACAACGTATGCTATGAACTGTTTATTAAGGGTTATAGATGGGACCAGCATTTGTGTAAGACCCCAGGGTCTAATTTTGAGTAAGGACCCAGGTGCCCAAGAAGTCTTAAGACATCTTATGTCACGCACATTTCATAAGGTCTTGCTTCAGTTTGTAGGATACTTTTTCTCAAATAATCACAACAACAAAAAAGTTGAAAGGTCCATAAAAGTATAGGGAAGTATACTTTCTCTTAATTAAAGTATTCATTGTGGAATAATGATTTTTCTCGAGTACAATAAAAATAATTATAAACACACACACAGAGGTAATATAAAAAATTTATTTAAGTCAATTCCTACTTAGGTCAACAAAGAGAAAAATTTTATTTTAGTTACTTTTTATTAAATAGTTACAATTAATAAAAATATGTATATACATATGGCAGAATCATAATATTAAGTGGCAAAATAAAAAGTGATTTGTTTTAGCAATTTTTCATTTTTTTTTTCAAAATATGTTGCTTGACTTTTTTTTTTGTTACTATTTATTCATAAATTAAATTAAACTATTCTAATAAAATAGTATAGAGAAAAAGAAAATACATCCTCACAGAAATTAGGCCATCCCAGGTGGGAATCAAACCTACGGCCTTTGCATTAGAAGTCCAACGGGATATCCATTGCGCCACAGGGACCGATTTTCCTTTCTATATATGCTGTTGGACTTTGTTTGTTACTATTTCTTCATTTTTTATTCTAATTAATGAATTAATATTTGAAAAAAACTGTAATAACATCAAGTGTCATTCACTACAAGTTTAAAAAAATGTATTTGAACTTGAATTGAAGAGTAGAAGGTATACTTCATTAATGCGATTGAAAATTTGAACAATATAAAGAAGGAAGAAGTGCAATCATTCACTGTAGCTTAAACGTTAGTGCACTGGACTGAAGGCCCGTCGATCGCTGATTCTAGAACTTTCTTTAGTATTCAGATATGTCTCATACGTATGTAAATTAGATGCAGCGGGCGCCAGCGAGTGAGTGCGCATGCCCAGTTTTTTCTCGAATTTTCTTCTAGCGTTATAAAAGCTGAATCCCTCCAGTTGAAGGGAATTCTCTGCTCTAATAAATAGTGTTAAGTCTAACTGTGTGGTTATTTCAATCTTCGTGACAAATATATATAGGGAGAGAGTGAACTAACAGTAGGAATTGAAAGAAAGATGGGGTGACTCTGTCATCCCGCGCAACCATTAACGTCAGTTTGGAGTACGCGCCTGCTCCCAGGTTAAAATGCAAAATAATAATAATAAATAAATACGTGTCGTACACAATACCGTTTAAATTATTACAACTAATGTTTCTCGTGGCTTTATAATACGAGGAAGAAACATTTGAAATATGAACATTTTTTTGTTCTATTGAATTCTTATGACCAAATAAGATTGCATTTGAAGAAGGTTCACTGTTTTCATGTATAATCTATTGCATTTTCGCGTGCAAAGTCCTTTCAGAATTCTTTTAATGTATATGATTGTGCACAATTAGATTTCCTTCATATTTTGCTGTGAAATGCATTGATTGTTCAACTATGAGGTCAAATGATGGAAAGTACAACCTTTGAAACAATGGAGTTTTTGTGCCCTTGAGCAACAAGAAAAGAATGTTGTTATTTAATAAAATGATTAGTAAAAGTTAAATACCATTTTGGTGCATGGTTTGCGTTTTCCTCTACGGTTGTTTTTCCCAAGTCCTCGCACGAATGGTTTGCATCTGTGTCTTAATTTGTCATTTAAGGCAGTGATTCTCAACTTTTTTTGTTGCCGTTCACTTTTACAAATTTCGAGAAATTTAGTGGTGCACTAACAAAAAAAAAAGTTTAAAATAGTTTTAGTACTTTATAATACGTTATGATATATACACTACAATACTTATGATACACTATAATACTTATGTGATAATAATTTCCAATAATAAACAAAATAATATGTATGACAAAGAAAACAAAATGTCTATTGAGTAATTAATTGTAAGTCAATTATAAAAATACACTTATATATGTAATGCGAAATTTGAGCTTGATGATTTTTGATACTTGCGTTTATATTTGGTCGTAAAAATGCTAATGCTACTCTCACATCTTCTACACAGGGACGTCTTAAGGCATTTGCCAACTAGCCCCGGGCTCAGCACCTCAACCTTGGTGGGGGCCTCGTTTCGTTCTTAACTCTGTTTTAATAAAGTTTTGATCCGGATAATTTTAATGGTCAAATATTATTCCCGTACATAGTCTCCGAAAAACATCGAATTTCAAACTGCATGTCAATTGGCAAAAGTGGTAAGACTGTATTATTATGTGATGTCTCTATCTAGGCCTAGGCCCAATACCATTAACAATCATGCAACTCATGCCATCTGTCGAGCCGGTTGGTGCCTAGGTTTTTGAGATTGTGAGCCATGCACATTTATTTGTTTCAATTCTTTTGGTCATCTTTAGTCCGAAACTTGTCTAGAAGAATCAAACTTGATAGCCTACAAAGGAGCAGCTTTCAGATCTTAATAAGTCTGAGGGCCTTGTTTGTCTTCTCATATCATCAATAAAATGGTGAAGGGTTAAAGCAGTGTTTCTTAAACTGTGGGGCATGCCTCCCTAGGGAGGCGTGATAAGGAGGGCGCGAGCATATTCATTGAGATTGTTATTTTTGTTCCGAAAAAGCAGTTAATGTCAAAAGGAAAGTGTCTTATTTTGTTGTATGTTAATGAAAACCTTTGAAAACTATCTGACTATTTATTTTAAGCGAACAGTGTATATAATTAATTTTACAGTTGAATATCTGCAATTGATTAATTAGCTCCAACTGATTAAATTTCCCAAAGTTAAGTATTTTGCTTATGTATATCCCTTAATTTTCAATGTAGTGATCCAAAAAAATATTGCATGGAAAAGAAAACTGAAGCAAATCGTAATGGTAGATAAAGGGTTAGCAACACTTTGATAATTACCAGTGACCCCATGGGCTTGTCATATATAAAATTATACGCAAAAATTAATACTTATCTTGATAATTTGTACGATTTACAATTAATCCTTTCCTAGTGATTAAAAATTACTAGATTCGCTCCCCAATGTACTGTTTAACTCGTAGGCGAGCGTATGTGGTGTATTGGGGGGGGGATAAATAAGCAAATCCTCCGAAATAAGTTAATCCTTCGGAAATACTGTCAAGGTCCTTTTATTACATTTCAAAGACTTCGGAATAATTTTATAGATAGCAGTTCACAGAAAAGATCGTACTTCGGAAAGACGTTTTTCTGTCCGAGGCAATTAACTCATTGTCTGAGCGAGACGTTTATTACGCTGGTGGCACTTAAAGAGGTTAAAGTCGAATTGTAGTTTTAGCGTCAAAATATAATATAATTGAATTCAATATATTGTTATTGTATGGAGAAGGCATGATGAAAATTAGATCGCCAATATTGAAAGTTTGAGAAGCACTGGGTTAAAGTGTTCAAAACTTCTATAAGATATGTAAGAAAATAATGCCCCTATTATTAACTTCTCTATTTTGGGGGCAGGCTCCAGCGGACTTTTTCTCTGAGTTTCAGTATTTTTGCCTTCAATTCGGTTCGGTAGAAAACTACCAAATATCTCCATTGCAAAAACGGCATTCTAGAGTCTTTTTTATGTCTAAATCATTGATCTACTTATCTGGAATAATCTTTAGAAATTCAGCTGCTACAAATTGAGTTACTCTTGTCTAGTAATCTCAACTATCCGCTTGGGGAACAACATCTAATAGTGTCTCCCAAGACAGGGAATTTGTCCGTCATAAATACAGTATTTTTAAAGGTGTTATGTTCTTGAAGTAATATTAATGAACGGATTTCCAGCAATTCCAGAAGTTTCTCGAAGTTCTGGAAATTGTTGTCTTCGTTGTTATCTTCCTTTTATTTATTTATTTCTATTCTTCAACTTGTTTGTTTACCCTTTTAATCTTTTATTCAACTTTTTAACTCTAAATAACTAAATTTAAATTTGTGTTACTCTGTCACTAGTCGTTCGGCCCATAGATGAGTTAAGAAACGAGTTTATTTTTAAATTTTCTTTATTTATTTCCAACGTATTTGTGTATCTTAAGAGGACTATTATAGTATTTCAACTAAGTAACAGATACGTAAAAATTAGCTTTGGCTCCATCGGCAGAAGTCATAAGTATCTTCCTCTCAAACAGCTTCAATAATTACATATTTACTTTGTCATCCTGTGTTTTTAGATGGACAGAAAATTCAAATTTTGCTTAAACAAAATCCCCTATGACAAGGTTAAAATATACAATAACTAAAATTCCATGTTCACGCAACAATACAAATCCATAGTCGTAATATCGTATTTGATGCATTAAATGCATAATCGCTATCACGTTTTCATTCTCTTCTTGCTTGCCTACCTCAAACTTATATAAACAGTGAAGAATCTTCTAAAAGGTTTTTAAGACTTTCTCACCAAATAAACATCCCACACCTTTCTGGACTTGTTCAGAAAACATCTATTATTTTGCCAAATTTGGCAACATTTAATGGTCACATTTGTCGTTAATATCATTCATTTATTTATGAGAGAACAATCTTCCTTTACCACAAACCATCTCTTTACGCACAATACTATTTCGCCAGAGAAGCACAGCTCGAAATTCTAACAAATATATAACACAAACTATTTTAATTGCTTCAAACAAAGAATTCTTCTGGGAAAACTTTAAGTTTAAGTAAATGGTCTATATTATAGATACTATCTGTAAAAAATAGAGAGATATGTAAGATACGAAGAGTCAAAACTTAATGAACACCTATTTAATAACACGTTACACCACTTTTTGCCTACAAAACAGCTGCAACTCGTCTTGGCATGGATGCAGCTATTTCTTAGTAGAGAACTGGAAACAGGTTGTAACAATTGTCTAAGCAGTAGTCACGTAAAGTCGAGGTATTGCGACTTGAAGATATTTAATCTCTTAGCTGCTTTTCTGCGAAACCCAAGCGTTCCCAGCCGAGTTAGGTTGCCAGGATACTAATTAGAATTCATATTTCTGCTCCTTGAACCCTACTAACACAATTCTAGCCATATGACATGGAAAGCTGTTCTGCTGGAAGATTCTATTTCCAGTGGGGAAACAGACGCCGTATAAGAATGCAACTGATTCATAATTATTCTCAGATAATTTACAACTTTCTCGATCTTCTCTACCGGAACTAAAGATTCCAAAGCATAATACCGTCATCACCAGTCTGTGTACATGGAGGGAGCAACTGTTCGTTTGCGGAAGACTGCTCACTCTGACACAACCATCGACGTGATGAGAGAGAAATCTTAATTCATCCACAACCATGAAACTGTCTTCCACTTATTTATGGTCAAGTCTCAATATTTCTGGGCCCCTTCGAACTTACCGCCTTCTAAGAGGCGGTAAGTTCTGCCTGTGTATTGCAATTAATGCAAATAAGCTGTACAAAAAAATCTTATTGATCGGGCTTCAGATTATCTTTGATAACTAAAAATAGATTTCCCATCTCAGTCATTGTTAAAAAATTTCTGTTTGCACAAAACTTTCAGAAACCACTTTTATACGTAGCTTACCTTTTCCTCCAATTATGTTTTAGATCAGGGGTATCCTACTCGCAGCTTAAAGCAAGCATCAATGCGGTTCAAGGAACAATGCCTATTAATATCTTATCTCGATTATTCGTTTTATTATTGTATGTTTACTGTTGCGATTAGTGAGGGAACTAGTAGCTCACGGTGCTCGATATATCATACATCATAATCTGTTTGCACAGATTATCTGTTTGTTATCTTATTTGCACAGATTTCCGCAGTCCAATAGAAACGGAAAACCATATGGGTCTAGATTAAGATCTAGATATATGGCTATATTAAGATCGGAATTGGCCTTGAGAGAACGGCACCTGTGGTGGAAGTTTTAAATCAAATGAATTCACTTAGCCCCCATAAATTTGAATAGAACAAACATAAACGAAAAATTTTCCTTATAAAATTTTTTTTCATGTTTCTCAGTAAGGCAAGGAAACATGAATCGATCGCCGGAATTAGCATCTGCATATTAATACCGAGAGCAATGTTTCGATTTTACTAAGGATTATAAATTTATCTATTTCTCAGGAGATAAATAATCCATTTGTAAAGTTAATACATAGTGCCCATATTTTATTCACCAGATAAAGATACGTTCTAAATAATACAGTATAAATCAGTGTTTCTCAAACTGTGGGGCACGCCCCCCTAGAGGGGGTGATAACTTTACAATGGGGGTGCGAGCATATTGAAAAGTCGAAAACAAAAGTTTGCCTTAAAAAATTATTAATTTACTGAAAGTAAACAAACAAAATACATATATTCTGACATAATAAAAAATAAATACACATTTACACTGATTTACACATTACACTTATAAATGTATCAGTATTTTATAATTAATTCACCAATAAACCCATGGACTTACCATATATAAAATTATGTATAAAAGTTAACCCTTATCTTGATCATTTGTACGGTTTATATTTAATCCCTTAAATACCGATAAAAAAAATTACGTGATTCGCTCCCTATTGCCCCCGTTTTCCACGTAGACGCGCGTATATGATGTATTTGAAGAGGGGGGGGGGGAGAAAAGAAACAAATAAGCAAATCCATTGCAAACATTATAAAAGTCATTTTATTGCATTCCAAAGCCTTCGGAATAATTTTATGGATAGTAGTGCACTGAAAAGAATTTTCTTCGGAAAAACGTATATATACGTTCGGGATAACTAATGCTTTGACTGAGTGAGACGTTTATATAAGCCAGTGCCACTTAAGAAGTTAAAGTCGTATTGTAGCTTTAGCATCAAGGTATAGTATTATTGAATAAAATACATTGTTATTGTATGGAAGGGGTGCGATGAAAATTATGATTGAATAACAGTTCGCAAATATTGAAACTATGAGAAGCACTGGTATAAGAGATAGGGGGAAAGGTTGATTGAATCTTATTTAGTTCTTCAGAGATTTTTTTTTATTTAATACACTTCAGTATGATAATCATTAGGTGCTTGAAGAATGTGAAATATGTTCTCGATTTCCCTCCCGACGTTAGCAAGCATTTGTGTAGTTACAATAGTTGTTTCTCTGGTGATTCGACTTTTTAAAACTCGATTTCTCAGGTACCACAGAAAAAAAAGTCGAGTGATATGATGCTCCCGGAGAATGGGATTGTCGTAAAATTGGTCCATCTCTAACAATCCGACTTCTTAAATATTTCATCAAAGAAGTTACGCACCTGTGTAAACAAAAGACAGGCGTCCGTTCCTGTGGAAGAAAAAATGTTTGCTTGCATTTCTTCTAGTTTCGCTACAACAAACAATCTTGCATATTCACGTAAATGTCCAAGTTAATCTATGATTCCAAGAGAAAGAAAGGATTAATTACTTTACAATAAATTAATGCACCCCAAAAATTAAATTAAGGGCTATCTCGCGCATATTCCCTGGCACCAATACGAGTTTTCTGATTCCCCCATATCTTGAAGTTGTGTTCATTATGTCTCCTGAAACATGAAATGCAGCTTCGTCGCTGTATATGATTTTCAGAAAAAAATGATTATCAACCTAGTATGTATAAGAAAGCTCATTGCTTTTTCATTGATGATGCCATTTCATCACTAAACAAACATGTTCCATGTTGCAATCATAAAAATTAAAACAAATGAAATTCCTGAACTAGGTCTATATTCAGTAAATTGTTTCTTTTTACTTTATAAAACGTTTCAATTTCATTTTGTTATCCAGTTATTAAATTATAGAAAACCGGTATAATTATGAAATAAATCGTATATCACACGATCGACAAAATTCACTGGCTGTTTTATACTCGCAGAAGCTTCTTCTTTTAACCAGAAAATCTGTTAGACGAATGGGTTTTATACCTTACGGCTAGCTCAATCGCAACTGTGAGACTAAAGACTTGGAGATGTAGATGAGGGTCGGGTATTATGGAAAACCATTTCAATTCCTAAAAATAATTTCATTGGTTTTTTATATAAAAAAAAAACTCCAAAATCTTCATGGATATATACTGAATACGAATGTCGACAATTCTCCCTTGTCAAATAATATTTATTTTGTTTTTATAAAAGATTTTATTATTTTAAAAATTTATAAATAGATGGTATATTATGGAATAATCCGGCAATATGGAATAGGTGGTTTAAACCATTGGAAAACTAAGTAAGACTTCATAAAACGAAGTTATTTTTAACAATAAAAGCAATATATTCTTAAGAATACATGAAAGTCATTTCTGCTTCGAGTTTATTTACAAAGGTCACAAATAAATTCTTTCTCCCCCTGTAGTGCAATCAAGGTGAGCCTAAAAAAACAGCTGAAGCGTTTAATCCAATTTTCGTCTAATTGATCTTTGAGGAATTTTCTGTTACAGGTGATATAAAAATACGTTCAGCGTCTTTGTTTTTTGGTTCTTTAGTTGTTGGCATGAAGTCTATTAAAATGATACATCAGAATGTAACTATTCATTGCTGCTAACACTGGAGTCATCTCTGGTAGGTTTAGTTCTAGAAGGTCGATTTGAATTCTTAACAAAGGGCCTTTGAATGTTATTTTGAAGCCTCAGGGGTAGTTACGTGTTATGGCAACAATCTCCAGCTCTATTAATAACTCGCTAAGTTGGCAACCCCGATTTCCTATGTGTCGTACGTGCTGAATTGTCAACCAGATGCTTCGTTTCATAAAATATCGCCACTAGGTTTCGATAATACGTAAGTACCGCCTTTGATTTCTTCCTTTGGTCCTTTTATTTTAGTTTATCCTCTAACGCTTTTATATGGGGAACAAGGTATTACAAAGGACGATCCAGCTTTTCTGCCTCTATGTTTCTAGTTTTTTTGGAGATTATCTCTAAGGGAAGGACAGAATTTTTTGACTTAGACGTATCAGGGATCTTTGAAGAACAGGCTGAGGTGAACCAGAGCTTGTAGAAGAAAATGGAGCATAATCATTTAGGGGTTTCAGGGCCTGATACCTATGAGCAGATAATGTGAAAGCAATAAAATCTTCTCTGTTAAAGACATTTCTGTTGACATGCTAAACATCAGTCGCTTTGAAGCCATTTACTGATATGCCCTGGTATAGACTATGGAATAATTCTCAAATAACAGAAAGATTATGTTTTGTTTCCATTCCAATGCCTTCAACTTTTAAAAAATGTACTTATGTTTGAAACGCGACTATATCACATGTTACAAAATCAATAATTATTGTTTAGCCATCAAAAATATATTTAAAGCTCATTTTTAACTTTATTATTATTCACAGTATATTTTGTCAGGCTATATGGAATACTATACATTTACGTCGGTTATTATGGAATAACTAGTATTCCATATTACCCGGTACGTCATCTTGGAAAATGAACCTTTAAATTGAAGGACAAAACAAGTACAGTATTACAAACTGCAATTCTTTTAGTATACATTTTTCTAAACTTCAATGTTCAAATCACATGACTACTAGTAAGTAAAACTGTTTGAAAACTTTCCTGCAAGAACTTTTGAAAATCGTAAATGTAGCGAGTTTTTGATAACAACAAGTGGTCAACTCTCAGAAACGTCATCGGAGTCTTTCTTCGGCATTTCAAGGTATGCACTCGCACACATTAGCAGCTACAAACAGAGCCAACACCACAGTATTCCATATTCCCCGAATATTCCAGTCTGTCAATTCAAATTTTGGGGATATACTTCAAATAATTAAAATAATCAAGCCTACCTTATTTTTCCACTGGCAGAGAGCAATGTTGAGAGAGTCCAGATGCTTGCTGCAATAAAACTAGAAAAGAAAAACAACACGTAAATTTTTAGCAAACCATCTGAGTAGAACAATTAATTTTATTGAAAAAATGGCGAAATCACCTTTCGAGTTTACATAATGTTGCACGTGAGTCAAAGTCCGTTGCCACTCAGATACAACCAAGTAATAGTTACACGCATTAAATTAAAATTATTATTTACAAGTTAGTCGCGAGGTGAAAGCTCGAGACACGGATTCGCTACAGTGACTGTCTACAGTAAAATTTATTTACTGAATTAGGAAATTCTGATTTGTTTCTACACAGTTGTTTTACCTACTATATGTGAAACGGCAACTGTGTGAACCGAGTAATCGTATTTTTGTAAAATGATAGAAGGGCATTAAAAAAAGATAGGACTTAGTAGCCGAAATTTAAAAATCTTGTAAGTATTTAATCGGTTATTTCCTCCTGATTGCCACTCCTGTAAACCAAGGCTTAGGTTGGCTTTACTAGAAATACAACAATAACCATTATTAAAATAGCAAACGACAAAATTAACTATTAAGAAACTTAACATTCAACTAAACTAGAACAAGAAAGAAGCTATATTAAAAAAAAATATTATAGCATTACTTACTGGCTTATTTATGTTCTTGAAAAATGAAAGAAATGTTATATTAAATATATTTCAGGAAAGACAGTTTGTGAACAACAACCTGTTTGTAGGATTATCAAAAACTCATTAGTGTTGTAAGTCATGCGATTCCGACCTGACGTCACTCGTCTGGGAACCTGTTTTCTTACAGGAAATTTAAGCAAGCACAAATTTGGTTTTATTATAAAAAAATGCATGCGTGTATCAGTGTGAACACGCGACAGAAGTTAACTTCTTTGGCTTATATGTAATGAATTGTATAATTAAGTTTTATTTTAAAGTAATCTTATATATATATAATTAACAAATTTATTATTATCATTATTATTTAAAACTGAATTTAAAAAAATAATTAAGATGGAAAAGGTGTAAGTATAAACAAAATTTTCATTTTCAATACATAATACTAAAGAAACTTTATAAGTACATTTATAGAAAAGTATATTATTATTATTCTATTTCCATTATGCTTATGGGTGTTTCTGTACATACTTTTGTTATCAAAGGCTTGTGGTAACTAAAATAAGAAACGTAGGTTTTGCAATATCAGCATGAAATCAAAATATCATCAGAAATATAAAATGCAAAGAAAAAACAGAGATGTTTATCATTCAATTATATGTTAACCTCATGAATTTAGCATAATTGGAAATTTGATTTGAATGAAAAGGTCTTAATCTTGTAGAATGAACTATATGTGTTAATTTTGTTGTATCATATATAAGAAAATTAACTGATCATTTGGTTTATCTATCTCATAAGTAACATTTGAAAGTTTGTTTACAATTTTAAAGATACCATTGTTTGTTTTTTTTAAAAAAATAGCTTTGTTCGTAAAAAAAGACAGAAAATAGAAATTTTCAAAATTACGAAATTCCATATCTATTTTAAAGCAATCTTACTCAATGCCGTTTTTGTTTCCAAGTAAAAAGAGCCAAGATAGAAGTAGCGTATGGCTCCAGAAATTCGTCTTAATGTGCATGCGCAACTTTCAAACTCTTGAAACTTCTAGGTGAATTCCTCTGCAAAAAAAAAAAAAACTTACAGTGTTTTACAGAAATTTTTTTTAAAAGCTTTCATTTTTTGAGGGCTTAATTTTTACATTAAAGTTTTGAAAATTCACCCATTAATTGCAAACAACAGTAATTTTTAAATAAAAAAATGTACCAAAAATACTGTTTTAATTGATTCTCGTAAAAAGTGTTTTAGACAAAAAACACAAAAGCTTTTTTAAAATCCGTAATTTTTAAGCAATTTCTTCAATTCTCACATTGCTTACGGATAATGTATGTCTACAAACGGAAAAAAAGTTTCGTGCGATTATCTTAATCAATGTTGAAGTTATTAAACGTTTAATTAAAATTTGGAGTATTTTTTGAAAAATCGTAAGAAAAAAGTTTTTGACATTTTATTTTTAAAATGACTGGTTCTAAAAGAGAAAGGCATAAATTTATTTAGTGTAGAATATCGTTTTAATAACACGAAAATAAATTCATACGCAACGATTTAGGAATCATTTTCGTAAAAACGCATTAATTTTGACTCATTTTAGAAAAAATCATAAAAAATAAAAAATATTATTATTTTGTAACAAAAATTATACCGTATCGGGGCGAAATAAAAGATCTTTCCGATTCTGTTATTATTTTTTGTCTCATTTTAAAAGTAAAAATTTGATGGCTGTTTCAAAATCGTCGAAAAGTTGGAACTTCACTCCACCGAAATGGAAAATACATCCCTACCTTACATCATCACGTAACACGTAACGCGTAACGAAAATTTTTCTGTCCTCTTAGAAAGATGTAGTGCAGCTGATTTTTTTTCAAGAATGAGTAGTTTAGTTAATTCAAAAAATAATTCGTACAAGTTTTTATATGCAATACATTCTTCGTGCAATATAAATTATATTATATATATATATATATATAATCAGTTATCACAAAATATACGTTTATATTTAGTCAACAAAAAACTAACTCTTTTTAAAGAAAATTTTATCGAACTGCAATTTTTTACCAAAGTATTAAAACTTTCCTCTTTTTATATCTAGTGTAGTTAAAGTAATATTTAGTACCTTTAAAGTATATTTATACGCATTTTTTCAGTTTAAAATATTATGTTCGAAATGGAGAATTCTAAAACAAAAATTCTCACAGCCTTTTTTTTTTTTTTTTTTTTTTTTTTTTTTTTTTTTTTGACACGGCACACTTTTAATGATTTCAAAATTCGGCAACACACAAAGCAAAAGATACGTTTAAAATTGTTTACTTAACTATAGTATACTGAATAAAATAGCATATGATATTAATTTGGAATGTAAAATAAAATAATATAATATGTACTACAAAAACAACAGTACGTTTATTAAGGGATTAATTACAAATGAATAATAAGAATACTTTTAATGAGACATTTGAGCTTGATTTTTTTTTTGATAATTTCATGTATATTTGGTCGCAAAAATGACAATGGCTACTCTCATATCGTCTTCTACATTTAACAGTCTCGATCTTTTTTTTCGTTTTTATGTTGGTTTGTGATAGCGGTCGGTTCCTGCTTACATCTGAACCCTTGTCTACCTGTAAACCGGGCTAGATGTGTGGGAGAAACTGAATGATCCACAGAAATGATTTCAATCTAATTAATTTATTAATTCCAAATATCAATCAGACACAATACAATTCTAATTAAGGAAGATGATATATAGTAGAGCGTGGAGGTGAGATTCTAAAACACGGGAATACAACTACAGACTCTCCACTGAATCTAAGATAGCTTAAATATTCTCAAATATAACTACGTCGTACACTAATAATCTAACTTCTACTTAATCAAGCGCACAATACCTGTACTTTTTATGCATCGGATCTTACACTGGAAACTTGCAGGTGATCTCTCTCGACTTGATCAATGTTGTTGGTTCCAAGCTCTGTAATCTTTTTCCTGGACAACTCCAAGACTTTTAACTAAATCCACTTTCTTTCAATTTTCAACTAACTAATTCGCAGACTTTATATTAACTCCTACTTGCCAACTCCAACGTGTCAACTCACGAACTCGTGAAAACAGAATTTATATAATATACTTCATTTACATAACCACGCTTCCTTACTCGATGAAAGTTGGTGGAAATAAATATTTTCCTTAAAGAGTCATGAAGGGATTAGTAGAACCGCGCATAGATCCGTCACAGGTTAATACTGAAAATCCGAATTCCACAAATAAGATGTAGAAAATTGTAATAAAATATTTTTAAAGCTTTTTTGGCATCATGGGATAATCGCATCTAATAGTAATCCAAAATTAATTAATTGATTCTTCCGAATATTTCAAAATTAAATCTCGATTTTATTAGAAAGCGAAATTAGTTCTTCCTCTTCATTCAAAATTAATTCAAATACAGAAGTATTCGTTATCACAAATATATTACGAACCCGTCAATTTTTTTTTATATCTAAATTTGGGACATAATGAATCTCTGAATGAATTCTCTGCTCTAATGTTGTCAAATGGTCAATAACAATTTATGAATAGTTTTATTAAAATCTTTAGGGACTAACTCAAACTTTTCCAAATATCCTACCTGATCTTTATTCTTTCATGAAGTTATTTGTTTTTGGAATCCCACAGTTTATCTGTTGAGTTTAATATACTTTCTTTCGGTCCTTGCATACTTGAATTTATGTTATTAAAAGTAACAAAAATGTCTGATAAGTAAGCTAGTTTAGCACACCCTATTTTATCTTCCAATAAATGAACGAAGTCATAATTTTTATTTTGTTCAAAAGATATTTTTATTTTGTCTTTTAATTCCAGTACACGAGATAAAACTTTTCCTCTGGACAACTACCTTATTTCCGTATGCAGTAACAATCCTATATTTCGCAGATCGCACGTTTTCGTCTGTATACGCTAGAATTATTGCGGCTGCAGTGGAAGACATCCATGTCATTTCAATGCAATGGGATCATTCGTACGTAAACGTCCCTATTCGGATGAAGAAAATTCGTATGAAAACGCTTCCAAAGGAAGGACAGCCTGACACGTGTGAGACATAAAAATCAGTTTATGATTCTAAGAAAGAACGCGTTACAAAACCAGTAATTAAAATTTTTGCTGTGGATTTAAATACCTATTCCTATTAAAATATAATTTGCACATTTTATTTAAATATTATATTATTTAATAATTTTAACATATTCATAAAAATATAAGTACTTTTCATAATTTAAACTTTACTCTAGTAAAAAAAAGCATTATAATTTTTACTATATACATTTCTAAAATTTGGCGGCGCACTTTAAGAATTTGGCGGCACACATGTACATTTTCTTTTTAAATAATATTATTTAATAATTTTAACATATTCATAAAAATATAAGTACTTTTCTTTAGTTTAAACTTTACTCTAGTAAAAAAAAAAGCATTATAATTTTTACTATAAACATTTCTAAAATTTGGCGGCGCACTTTAAGAAATTGGTGGCACACATGTACGTTTTCTTTTTAAATTATATTATTTAATAATTTTAACATATTCATAAAAATATAAGAGTACTTTTCTTTAATTTAAACTTTACTCTAGTAAAAAAAAAAGCATTATATAATTTTTACTATAAACATTTCTAAAATTTGGCGGCGCACTTTAAGAATTTGGCGGCACACAAAATTGCCAAGGCAGTGGTTGAGAATCACTGTTCTAGACTTCAAGAGCTTAGTTAAAATTATGAAAATAATTGTTCACACATTTTCCTTATCTCGTGCTGCCATCTATTATGGAATTCCCATACAAATTTAAAATACAGTGGGTCATTTCAACATGGTGGAAATGAATTTTTTATCAGTTTTCTATGCAAAAATAACATATTTTTTATGCATATTTACTTCTTTTCGACTGCGTTGACTCTTTACCATAGCTCTGGCTTGAATTTTGAATTAAATTAAAGTGATGGATTCATTTTTATGCCTTGCATCTCTCATTATTTTCTTCCAAAATTATTTAAAAAATTAAAATTAATTTTGCTTTATGAATTTTAAGTCTTAAGGACAAATTTTTAAATTTAGATTTTAAGTAAATGTTTCACACTTGTTGTGTTGAGGTATTTTTGCATAACAAAAGCCGTAAAAATATTGATAAAGTATTAAATCCACCAAAAGCTTTGTATAAGTAATATAATGAAATGCATTTCCTCATAAATAAATCCCTCAAGTCTAGTTATTAAGAATTTTGTAATAATTTAATCATAAAAAAAAAATCAAAACCCATTTTTTCAATAATTTTGTAATTATTCATCAAGAAGATTAATTATTTGTATGGCTTTTAGCAAGACTATTTTATTTATTTATTTTACAAGTATCTTACAAATCAATCATTGTAAATGCAAGTAAAATTGTTTAATATTAGTTTGATTTTAAATAAAGCTTATGAAACAGGAACAACAAACTTTTACAAAATTATGCTGAAGTGTTTAATTTTAAATATTTGCAGTCATACATAAAATTAGTTGTTTTTCAACTCTAGATAACATGAAGAAAACAGAAATTAATAATTTGAAGTACTTACCAATGATTAGTCTTATGAAATAGAAGTGGTTTGTTGTACATTAACGGCTATATCAGAAGTTATATGAGGGCTATTAGTGACGGACCTTGTAATTTATGACTTGTTCGAGTGACGAGGATGACACTTGAGCTGATACACCCCTCTCTAAGTTTCCACACCACGACAATGTAAAAAAGGGAATACTGTTACATTCACACGAAGTTTAAAAATATTATACAGAATGAAATTTCTTCACAAACTGATTCTATTTATATTTTGGAAAATGTATTGTTTGGAATTTTGAAACAGAATCTGAAAAATTCTTGAATTGCCTATTCTAAAAAAAATTGCGAAAACAAATCCCGAATACGAATTATATGCATTTATATGATTTATGATATAAATACATTTTTAAATTTTTCTTTATTTAATTTAAAAATTAAAATTGTTCTCCTCGGCTTTGATTGATTGTAAATACTAGAATAACTCTTAAAATGTCTGAGCGTGTATTCTTAATACAGTATTGACTAAAAAATGTATTGTGAAAAAAAAGAAGAAGAAAAAAGGCATTAAAACTTCAAAAAATCGCAGTCAACTACAAGATTTAACTAGAAACATTAAAAATTTATGTAAAAAAAGAATAGTAAATAATAAGACCACCGCATTGGGCTTTGTTTGCTTGACATGTTATTCGATGACAGAATTGACCTATTTGTCCCTTTATTGTTGGCATTTTAAGAAAGCTACCCAAAATTCGCCATTTTGGTGAAAATTTTCGAAATTTTTTTTATATTTTTATTTTATAGCCCATACATTTAAGATTCCAAAACCACTCTATTTTTGTTTCTACGATATTTAGAAACAAAGTTACAGCATAATTAGTAAACCGGAAATTGAATTTACAAAACCGGAAGCAGATCCTTACCCAAATTATTTTCAAGATATTGAATTGAAATTTTCAGAACTTATTTTATTTAGTACTATTTGTGTTATGAATTAAAATCTGATCTCTGTATATATATTTATGTACTTCACTGCTTTTTTATGGAAAACAAATCGTTAATTTTTTAAAAAATCGAGCTTTTGCATATAATTTGGCATATTTAAAAAACTTTTAAAAGTATTACAAATCTTTTAATTCCTAATGCATATAAAAATGATGTTATTTTTGTACTGTATAAATATTATTTGAATACATTCATTAGAATTTTGTGTAAAAGATCGTAACTGCAATTTTTCATCAAAATTTCTCTAAAAACGACAATTGTTATAATCTGCAAAACTCTCCAGAAAACAGCAAAAAGAATTTTTTAAAAAGTCCGAATTAGTTAAACATGAAGCTAAAGAGAGCTTAAGCTATAATTATGGGGAGCTTAAAAAATGTACAATTAGTAGAAAATTTTCTATATTGTATTCAAATCTTTCAATGGATTTTCTGAGAAACAGTTTTTCGATTTTTTGCTTCACGGTAAAGTTCACTATAAGATTTCTTTTTAAGATATTGAATTGAAATATTCAGAAACTGTTTTATTTAGTTTTATCCGTATTATAGATTATAATCTAATCTCTGTGTATATATTTATGTATTTTATTGCCCTTTTTGTGAGAGAATAACATTAGATTTTTTTTTAAAAAATTGAGTTATTGCATAAAATTTGACATATTTCAAAAACTTTCAAAAGTTTTATAAATCTTATGGCTCTAAGCACAGATAATGATATTATAGATGTACTGTACAAATATATTATTCTAATATATTAATTACATTTTCAATACAAGGTTTACTGTAACTGCAATTTTTTACTAAAATTTCACTCAAAATTCTCAATGTATCCAAAATTTCTTTTAATTTTGTGGAAATTGTATTTGAATTCCTAGTTTTATGCCCCCCCTCCTCCCTTTCAAATAAAAAAAAGTGTTTATATAGTTGAAAATTCATATGTTTCAAAAAAAGTGCTCCGAAGGTAGTCACATACTTTAATTTTAAAAAATTGTCTTTTCTTTTTTAGTGATAATAACACTAACTAATGTTAGGCCTGGAGTAAAAATAATTCATATTAAAATAATTTTAATTTTTAATTTTTTAAAAATACAAAAGAAAAGAACTAACAAATTACAACAAAAAAAAATAGAGAAAAATAGAATGAAAATCAATATTTTATTTGTGTCACTGATTGTGTTGTGTTTTTTATTTGATACTGATCTCATCCAAAACATACAAACGCACACAAACGCTTAAAGAAAAGAAATGATTATTCTCTCTCTCTCTCTCTCTTCAAAAGACTTCTAACTTGAAATGCGGCCGTGGTAACCGATTGCGCATGCTTGAGAACTCGTGACCGGCTTTCGAGAGTCTCGGGCGAGAAGTCCAGTGCCGTGATGACCCGCCTTGCAAAAGGGCTGATACATGATAAAACACCGCCCATCCGGTACAGTGGTTAGCGACGCTGACTGCTGTGCCGTAGGGCCTGGGTTCGAATCCCGGAGAAGGCATGGATGTTTGTAAATGTATAGTACCCCTTCACGGCATGGGGGTACTCTAAATAGCCGTCGAGCCGCAAGTTCTCTCGTGAGGTTGGTGGAAGAGGAAGAGGTGGGAGACCTCTGACCACTCCCAGGGTGTTCTCCCTCAAAATTGGGGTGGAACCGAACCAAATCGTACTGTCACCTTCATGGTGCTCAAAGCTACGGCTAACGACAGGCGTACAATCTAGCCCGACGCCATGATGAATTTCGTGGGCCTCGATCTGACTACGTCAGACAGGTGGCATTAGTAACAACAACAACATGATAAACAACCGAGACACAAAATCCTCCCCTCCGCGTAGTGTGGAAATTTGAAAAGTGAGGAGCCAGCTCAGGTGTCGCTTTCATCACTTAGTTCTCTATTCCTCGTGTTACTTAAGGTATTCGACTACTTGCGATAACTTTTTTTTTTAAAATGGAGATATAGGGATTTTTTTTCTTGTTGTTGTTGTTTTTACATTTGTTTAGTACATTTTAAGAAAAATATGCTATAATTTAGAAGAGAAAAAGAAATTATTATTATTAAAAGAAGGGTAAAAATTTATGGTATGAGTAAAAATTTACCAAAAATAACATGAACGGGGCCCATTCTATACCAAACGTTTATGAATACATTTTCAATTCTGATGTGTTGCTATGTTACTCATTTTTGAAATGACCTTCAGGATAAGAAATATTTAATTTTTACAAAAACTGGAACACTTTATATTAGTTACTATATGAAATTTCTTAAAAAAACAGTGATTATATTAACATAAGCGACTGTAAATTTTGTAATAAAACAGTGCTTTATAAATCTGAAGATTAAAGCACGCCTACTATTATACAGAACATCCACAAAAAATTTGAGTTGATTATTTTCCAAACTTTTTTAGCAATCTCTGTCCCCGTTTAAGCATTTTCAAATAAAAAAAAAATACATTTCGAGTAAAAAGCGTTTTAAAGTATGACATCTTGCTTAAAGTAATGGCATCTGCTTTTACTAAAACAATTGCAGTTAATGTTCTAGTGAACGAAAAATAATAAACTTGGTATTTTTATAAGGCTAATAAAATCATTAAAAAAACTTGTCAATTTTTGGCAAAATTCACAATTTTAGAGTAGTCGGATACCTTAAAAGTGCGACATGAATTATTATTTTTTCTTTCTGGTGGGGTTACGTGTTGGTAATTAATTACCATTGCAGACCCAGTACATTTCCCAGGAGCTGATATCACTTTTTAGTGTGGCACCACAGTTGCATAAGGAGTCAATTTAGAATTTGAGAGCCGTTATGATTTGGACTAGAGATACACCCCCAACAGAACTGACAAAAATATTCCTTATTTTAAGATAGGCTCTAAGGTATCCGACAACTTATGACAATTTTTTTTTTTTTGATAAAATGGAGATATGGGGATTTTTTTTTTGTGTGTGTGTGGTTTTTAGATTTCTTTAGTACATTTTAAGAAAAGTATGCTAAAATTCCGAAGAGAAAAATAAATTATTGCATCTAAAATGGAAAAAAAACTGTTAAAAATTTACAAAAGAAATAACCTAAACGCGGCCCATTCTGTACCAAAAGTTTATAAACAAATTTTGAATTTTTCAATTTTGATGTATTGCTATGTTGTTCATTTTTCAAATGACCTTCAGGTTAAGAGATATTTTAATTTTCACAAAAACTAGTGCACTTTATCCTAGATATTATATGAAATTGCTTGAAAAAACATTGATTATATTAACAGAAGGAACTGTAAATTCTATAATAAAACAGTGATTGATAAATCTGAAGGTTAAGACACTTCTACTAATATACAGAACATACACAAAAAATTTACCGGGCCCAAGGCCTCGGACACAATGGGGTCCTCTTCTTGTTGTCGATTCATATAATTCGAATCATTTAAGATAATGATTCGAATAATTTCAACGATCAAAGGTTTTTTCTGGTTATATTTTCCCCAAAACTGGGAATTTCGGACGATATATCAACTGACTACATGTGATGACCGTCGTCCACGTACAGGTCTAGGCCTACCTCCATACACCATTATGACTACTTCAGTCAAAAGGTGGCAATCTGTCGAGCCAGTTTGTACAATTGGAAGTCATGCACATTTATTTGTTCGAGTATTTGACAGCGTATGCTACGTACTGTGTAATTTAAGGGTCATTTGTGGGGCCCACATTTGTGAAGGGGTCCAGGGCCTCAAGAAGTTTTCAGACGTCCCTACATATACTTGAATAATTGATTTTGTGATATATTTTATGTCACCTGAATTAGAATAGGCACTTAAAAGTGTTTTATGAATAGGATTACCATAAAAGACTATTCAAATACAATTTTTTGGCAAAAGAAAGTCAAGAAAAAATTACATATTTTCAAAACATTTTCCTTTTATGAAAAATCCTTTTGTAATAATAACATTTTGCTTCTATGTAGCTAAGACCACATTAGAGAGCCTGAACCAGGATTTTTAACATTTATAATTTAGGGGTAAATTTATTCGTATTTTAATAAATTCAGAGTGGAGAAATATTAACAAAAAACATTGGTTGCTATTATAATTGATTGTAATACTGAACTAAAAGCGAAGTTCTGAAAAATCCTATTACATGTTCAGTGCTTAAGTCTTAACTATATATATGCAATATATTATTATTATAGAAATTGTTTCCTTAAAAGGAAACTGTTTTAAAAATGTCATTTTTCTTCATTTTTGGCAAAAAATTGCATTTAAATAATGTTTTACTTAAATAATATTCTAAGAACAATTTTATATGCATATTCTAATTTTAAAAAATTATCATTTACCTAAACATCAAACACATTATTCATTTATATGATTTCGTAAGTTAACAAATACCTTAAAAGCCTTTGATATGATGTATCATATAATCCGTGGCGTAACGGAGAATACTAAGGCCCAGTGCAAAGTCGGGTTTCGGGCCCCCAGCCAGATCTTACAAAAGATCGCAAGACTATAACATAGGCTTTGGGCCCCCTAGTGTCTTGCCCTCCTGCTGCGATGCGGGGGTTGGAGGGGGTGTACGTTACGCCACTGCATATAATCTGTCAGCGTGATTAAACTGTCGCTGTTATCCCACTTACTGCATTTTATTAAAAATTCCTATTTAAAGGCAAATTTGTCCAATTAAGCAACAGTAAACACGAAATATTTCTGCATTTCTTGACACAAATTTGGATAAACGTATTTAATTTCTTCCACCTTCGAAAGAATTAAGAAACACACTTACACCATCGTTGTAACATTTCCTCCCTTTTTATTTTATTTTTTTCATTCGATTAGAGCAGAAACTGCGATCATGAAGACCCCCTAGAGTGTAGGCTCTTTAAATAAATAACATTTCCCCCTCCTATTGCGCCACTATCAATTAATTAGGTCGAATGAGAAGCAAGAAAATCATAGGGAAACGCGCGCTATAATTTAGCAAGGTGAAACTGGCAACATCAATCGACGAGTCACGCGCTATTTCCATTGCTGTTCTTTGATTGGCTGGCGCTTCTGTCTGCACCTTTTATGGCATCTCCATCGAGTTGAAAGGGGGAGGGGGTCATAATGAAATAACAGTAAAAATAATGAAATAGAAAAAGGGAGTGTCATGTTTGCACAAAACGTTACAGAGAAACCCCCCGTTTGAAAGGGGATGTGAGTTTTTCGATCCTCAAATCGTTTGTTTCTTTTTTTTCTTCTTATTAATATTATCATTATTTGTTTTTCTTAGTGATGTATGAACAGGATATTCTAACCCTGATGTATGGGGGTACCGTTAACAAATTGCTTGTTTAAATTTGTAGCTCTAACATTATACTGCAATACTTGAATGTGGCACACAATTTTTACAAAACGATTACGAAATATTCTAATAAGCCTTATAAATTTTTTAACAAGAAAAAACTATTTTATCTCATATTAGATATTTCGTTACTTAAAATATTAGTTTTTTATAATAAAGAATGTTAAGAGAAAAAATAATAATATAAACATTGAAAGAAATGAATGAGTTTTCTTTTAAATTGAAACATGCGAAGGTGCATCATACATTGTTTTAAAAGAAAGCTGCTAATAAAATATGAAATTATCGTCCATGAAGACTTCCATTTTAAAGCACCATGTAGAAAAGTATACTATTAATAATATTCCATGTTAAACATTACTGACAGCTAATTATTAAAAAATTTGTAAATGAGGATCACACACACATAGATGATGATTGTAACTGTTCTTTATTATGCTCCAAAGTTTTTCTTTATTTCTTAATAGTGTCAAAATCATTATTCTGATGAAATCTACGGAAAGTTATTGCTCTAGTTTGAAAGTTATTGCTCCAGTTTGAGTTTCCAATACACATTAAAGTTGATTGTACACTAATTTTAGTCACATTTTTTAAATCTTCATTAAATGCCTTACATTAAACAAAGGTAGCTTTTTTTTCCTTCTGTAATTTTGTATGTTCTTTCTTTTAAGTTGTGTAGCTTATCGGAAATGATACTGCTGTAAACAAATGAAAGCTCTGTTATCAAAAGCTACGACTCTAAAATGCATATTGATAAATTAGAAGTATCGGATAACAGCCTCTGATTGAGTGTTAGAGATCATAATGTTGTGTTTTTCCTGATAACATCATTCAATCAATGCTCGTTGGGTATAGAGTAGCGTTTTCTCAAACTGTGTGGCGTGCCCCCTAGGGGTGAGTGATAACCCTACAAGGGGCCGCGAGCGTTTTGAAAAGTCGAACACAAAAGATTATTTAAAAAAATTATTAATAAACTGAAACAAATAAAATACATTCTGACATAATAAAAAATGAAATACACATTTACACTGATATAATACACTTATAAACACATCAGTACCGCGCGATGTATTTCATAATTTATTTAACAATACTAAGTTAAGCACAAGTTAAATATTTACCAATAATCCCATAAGCTTGTCTTGTATAAAATTAAAAACAAAAATTAACACTTATCTTGATCATTTGTGCGGTTTATAATTAATCCCTTAAACGCAGATTAAAAATTACACAATTCACTCCCCAATGCCACCGTTTAGCACGTAGGTGAGCGTATGTGGTGTATGGGGGGGGGACCGAAAAAGAGTATATAAGCAAATCCTCTGAAATAAGTAAATTCTTCCAAACACTGTCAATGTCCTTTTGTTGCATTCCAAAGCCTTCGGAATAATTTAATGGACAGCAGTGCGTAGAAATATCGTACTTCGGAAAGACGTATATATACGTTCGGGGCAATTAACACACTAGCTGAGTGAGACGTATATATACGCCGGGGGCACTTAAGACGTTAAAATTGTACTGTAGCTTTAGCTTCAGAGTATAGTATTATTGAATTCAATACATTTTGTTATTGCGTGTGGATGGGGCGTAATAAAAATTATAATTGTATATTGGGTCACAAATATTTAAAGTTTGAGATGCACTGGCATGGGAATTTAGAAAATAATTCTATTTACTCCCTTTGATCCATAATAGCAGTAAGAAGAGAATACAGGCTTCCATCGTATAACAAAGTACACTCAACTCTTTTTTTACACGGCCCTTTTTACATGATTTTGAAATAATTCGGTCCACGAATTTTCAGTATTTATTACTTTTTTACACGAATTTTTTGTTCTAACATGAATCCCAAGAAAATTTAGGGATTCGTACCCTTTGGATGAGGATTATTTGATCGAATTTATGACAGCTTATGATAATAAAGAAGTCGATAATAACGAAGTCGAAGGTGAAGTTCAGCTACTAACAGCTGATTTAATTCGCAATAGCTTGAAATTCACTACAAGTGTAACGGGTCCATCCACAAGCCTTCACTAATCCTCTTGGGATAAATTTGTTTCTTTTAAATGTTGTTCTAACTTTCTCCCGAAGAATAAGACACGGTTTATGCAAATGAAGGGTTATATTTACGCATTAACTTTTAGGTACGCGAAGTGAGTGGTTGGTGGAAAGTAGTTGAGAGCTAGTCGAGAGTTATTCGACGATTAATTTCTAAATGATTAAAGATTGCTAATTGACGATTTAGTCAATAAGTTAGAATTTAATAATAAAGACCGGAGGTCGAATAACTGAGAACGGAATTACGGTGATTTAGACCGTAGACATTGAAAGTGTCCAAGAGTAAGTTAAGGGAATTATAATCAAAGGCTAGGTATCCTTTCTGCTTTGTAATTGCTCCCATCTTTAGTAAAAGTGTGCCTTTCCTACCCTGGATTTTTAATTTAAGAGTGAGAATAATAAATTGGAATTGTTCTGGTTATGGCTGATCTTTATTCTAACCCTCAAACACCAATAAACGCGACCGCGCATTTATTACACAAGGAGACTTTTCTTATTCATGATCCTGACATTGAGCGTGCATTGAAATTTCAACGCATTCTTAAGTTTCTTGTAGCAGGATATCAAGGATTATATATGCAACTTGAGAAACCAAAAAAAGTATTCGCTAATAATAAGTTTTGTAACAGAAAAAAAAACAGAGGTCTTTAATAACGAGCGAAATTTTTCATTTGAATCAAAGCTAACAGATGTGCTGGACCTATCTGACATATCTACTGATAATAGCATTTTTGGTCTAGTTCGTAACAAACATGCTTGTTAGTTAGTAATTTTATTGCTAATTTCTATTTGAATTTTTGTGCGTTGTATATTCTTATAGACTGAATTTTCACGGTACACTTTTTTTATATTTATTTTGCAAAAAAAAAATTATTTTTGTTTTATGAATAAGTAACATGGGCTTCATTATTCCTTTTTTTTTATTTGCATGGTTTTTTGGGGAAATATTTGAAAATTTTTCATTTTACACTATTTTTTAAAATTATGGACCATTTCCCCAAATTTACCATAGGTCGCATTTATTTTTTTACACATTTTTTTTTTTGCACGGTTTTCTAAGGAACGTATCTACCGTGTAAAAAAAGCGTTGGGTGTACTTGTAAAACACGGATTCTATATTACACGGCACATACCTTGAATTTAATACTACACGGTTTTGATATAGTACGGTTTTTTAAAAAAAATTAATATTGTTTTTGTTTATTAAGGGGAATTTCCAACTGGACTTTTTATTATGAGCACACGAACATTGATGATGTTCGAGAACTATTTGAAGAACAAACTTTTAAAGAGGAAAAACTAACTATATACTAAATATCTCCATTTCCAATAAGGCCGATTATTCTGAAAACATTTGTAATATTGCATCGGTTGCTTATTTAAATTTAAATGATCTACAAAAAGAATAGCTTTAGCTACAAGATTAGAAATTTTGCTGTTGTTTTTGTTGAAAAAGATCCTTCTGTAGTACGTAGTGGAATATTTAAAAGAGAATTGCAAACTTCTTTAGCTTCTTATAGAGAAATTCTGAAAGAACTGTAAAATCGAAACAGTCAGGTAATTGCAACTAAGTCAGATAACTTTTTCAATGATAGAGAAATAACAACTAAATAGGAGTTTTAACCAAATTTGAAGGAAAAAAATGGATTAGTTGTAATTTTTGATGAAGTAATGCTAAAAACCAATTTTTAGATTCTAATAAGCAGGTTTCTATTTATTTTTATTACAATAATTTTTTAAATATATATTTTTTTGTATTTTTAGTTGAATTTCATACTTTTGTTTTTGATTAAAAACTTGTACTTCTTCATTTGTATGTTTAATTGGAACGAAATTTCAGCTATCATAAAATTTACACTTTAAGATTTTATTTCAATATACACGGTATACATTGCCTTGGTATATAATTTCAAAGTTTCATATAAAACGGTTTCGAAACAACACGGTACATATTGCCTTGATATATACAGCTGTTTGTAAGAAATGCAACATCATGAAGTAATCATCAGAATTAAATAAAATTTAATGCACAAACGACTTGTATCAGTACAAATAAATGCAGAAATTTTCAAAGAAAAAAATAGTATTAAGTGTCCGAAATCAGTATTTGGTGTAGCCACCACGCTCTGCAATAAGTGCTGCTATACGACGTGGCATGGAGTCAAACAGATTTCGAATGTTTGCTTGTGGAAGAGAATTTCATATTGCTTGTATGCGCAGCAAAAGTTCGTCTTTTGAAGCCGCAGGACGCGGATCACACGAGCGTGATGCCGACCAACCAAATCCCACACGTGCTATATAGGCGACATATCTGGCGAATAAGCAGACTAAGGAAGATGTTGCATGTGTTGGGCTGAACAGAAGTCTCGAACAATCTTTACAACATGTGGACGGGCATTATCTTTCTGCAAGATAACTCCATGGATGCCTTGAAGGAAGGGAATGACTTCGGGCAGTAACACTTCACGGACGTACCTATTGTTATTGAGATTACCCTCAATTCGTAGCAAATTGGATCGTCCATAATACGAAATCGCACCTCAAACCATAAATCCGGGCGTTAGGCCACTATGTCGTTCGATAACGCACCTCGAAGGCAGTGTTCACCGGTATAACGTCTAACAAGAACGCGGCCCTCGTGGTTCCCCAAATTGAAGCATGATTTATCTAAAAAGACAACTTGGTGCCAATCAGCTTGCCAGGCTCTGTGCTCATGAGCCCATTATAGTCCCCGTCGCTGGTTTACCGTGAGGGGGTCCTCTATAAAAGCACCCATACACGCAGTCCACGGTGCAGCAAACGTTGACGAATTGACGAAGCCGACATTAGTACAGATGTAGTAGTAGATCAACGTGCTGCCAACTGCCTGGAGGAAGCTGTACGGTCATTCACCGCCATGCGGAGCTTGTGTTGATCGTCTCTGGCTGACGTCACCTTCCATCGTCCACTGCCAGTTTTTCGAGTTGTTCGGTGCTCGTCAGTCCACTGCTTCTAAACTCGCATCACTGTGAAACTGTTCCGCTGCACACGAGCTCCTGTTGCGTGATAGGAAAATCCTCCTTCTCGAAGGCCGATAATCCTCCCCGTTCAAACTCCTTAAGTTGTTGGAATTTCTCCTTATTTCATCATGGAGCCATACTTAGGTCTCACTAAAAGTTCGTCACTAAAAACTAATCATTAACTACTTACGACGTTCAGCTACAGCCCTCTATTTATACGCTTTCAGCATCAGTTCAGAGGTGGCTCTGAAACTTTACTGATTTACTTAACATCCTATAATTGAAATTTGTTGCAAAGTTCATTTAATTCTGGTGATTCCTTCATGGTGTTGCATTTTTTACAAACAGCAGTGTATATTATATAGATACATAATTAATTAGTCATGGAAGGACGAAAAATTGTCTTGAAAGATAAAAAAGGAAAGATATGGAGTTTTTTACTTATGAAAAAGTTATGCAAAATATAAGATAAGATTCAAGATAAAAAGACATCTGATAATGATAATCGATGTAGATGTTAACTAAGACATTACATAATTTAAATCATGCCACATCATATAAATATCAATAATGATATATCAAATATTTATCATTGACAGATGTTTTATAGCATCAAATGATGCAAAAGATGATGTATCAAATATTTCACTGTTATCAAATATCTTTGAAACAGCGAATGAATCGAAATTGCTGTCATTTAATGCATTTTATAATTTTCATTCATAACGTCTCAGATATCGCAATGAATAGTAAAATTAAGACAATAGAATTAAAATTAGTTTATGCATAATATTTAAATTATGAACAGAAAATAATTATAATTATTATCAAAACTTACTTCCTCTTGTCCGTACAATTTTAACGAAATAACAAACTAATTTCTGTCACACACACACAGTAGTTTTTAAATTGTAATATAAGCAAAACTGGGCTGTTATCTTTTTAAATATCGATTTTAAGCTGAGTTGAGATCTTTTTTAAAAAGTCTGAAATACAACGAGCTGATAATATAGGGTGAAAAGGTATTGGTACTAATTTATCTCATCCTATAAATAGTGAGAGTTTATTTTTAACTGAAACGAATGAATGTGTGTGTGTGCGCTTGCGTGCATGTGTGTGTGCGTGCGTGTGTGTGTGTGTGCTTGCGTGCATGTGTGTGTGTGTGTGTGTGTGCATAAACATTTTCTATTATAACAGTTATAATAATAAGTAAATAATGATATTTAATAATAATAGTTAAAATAATTATAATTAGTGTAGTCGGACCTCTATTCGAAGTTAGTCACTAAATAGAGTTAGTTTGTTGCTAAATAGTTTGTTATGTGGAAAAATTCGTTAAATAGAGAATCAACTTTCAATATATTTTATGAACCACATAAAACAAATTTTAAATTTATAAAAAAAAATTTTCTTAAAAAAAAGGAATAATTCAGGCATTTTTTTGTAAATTAATATCAATTTATTTTATATATCTTATTCATCAAAAAGAAATCTGCAAGAAAAACAAGATAAAAACATTGTCTAGAAATACAGGGTGTCCGCGCTAAAAGTATACAAAAGAAATGGCTTATTATTATGGAACTAGCCACCAGAATGGAATAAACTGTTCATCCGAGAATTGGAAAACGCTACGAGATTTTATGGGTCTAGTCCGATCGGCCGCACATGCTCGCATTATTCGGCAATTGCAGACGATAAACTTTTTACACTGATTTCATTAGTAAAGATGTGGTCACGACAGTAAAAGATGCGGTGCGTACTTTGGTTATCAGAATCTAAATCAGTCATGTGTGTGCAGTGACGTAGTTCGAACAGAATGGAATATCGGGCTAGTCCTTCAGTACTTTACACTATATAGAAGTCTAATTTTTTTTTATGTTCATCGTTTTTTTTTTTTTTTTTTTTTGAAGCTATCATTTTTATACCCGACGTATAACGCGTACCCATAAATTTCGATCACATTTTTTGCGTTTTTACGGTATATATAATTGTTTTGAGAATACGATTAAAAGAAAAAGTTAGCTATAATTGCAATTTTTTTTGTAAAAAATGTAGAAAAAATTACATATTTTCAAAGGCATTTTCCTTTTATGAAAAATGCTTCTATAATAAGGATATTTTGCCTATATATACTTAGGACATCTGCACAGAGCAAACTGTGATTTTTAAGAAAATCACATTACTTTCAGAGGTACGATTAATTGAAATTATAACTGGTGTTCTTTTGTTAAAATTTCTTTCCTCAGATATACATTAAAATATTAATGAATCCAGTCCTTAATTATATACAGTCGGATCCCTATTTAACTCATTTCGTGATTTAACAAATTTCTCTCTCTCCCCAATTAAAAAAAAAGGCAAAAACCTTGTCTTAACCAATAATAAACCACAAATTAACGAACTATTTCAACGGCTGAAAATTTTTTTATTAGTTTGTATTAAAAAACAATTGAATATTTTTTCAAATCTACCATTTTTTTCTGGAATAGAAAAAGGATTTTTTTTATAAATAGCGAATTTCAAAGGGAAAATGTTTCAAATGATTCATGAGTGCAGCCTTTCCTGTGAGTTTTGAATAGGACAAGAAGCTCCCTTCTTATCAACCCACTCCACAACGCAAGGGATATTTAAAGCTTTTAACGATTATGTTACATTTGATGATGGACTATATATCTGTGCGACTGAAGTTCATTTGTAGGTGTCACAATGAATACTGCTTCTGATGCAGAAATTTATAAGGAAACTTTTATCTTACTCTTAACCTTTTCAAATGCTTTTCATTGTTTGGAAACTGTGAAAACATACCTCATGCAACAGGATGCAAATGCTGCAGTATTTTCTTCTCTGCATAAAGTCGACAACAGAAGTATTTCAGGAATCAAAAAGATTGTCAAACATCGATTAGTTATTATTTTAAAATTTCCAATTTACTGGTGCATAATAAGTCACTAATAGCATTTTTAGCTGTTAAATAAAAATCACGTAATTTGTAACTATGCACATGTTTTTAAAAAATTGGTTATTACAGAATTCCCAAAAGGAAAGTGTGAAAAATTTGTATTTGTTTAGATTCCAAGAAAACGAATAACCCCGATTTAACAAACAAAATATTCGGCCCCGATGAATTCGCTAAATCGGAGTCCGAGTGTATTTAAAATTTCTAGTTTGGGCTCTGTACAAAAATCAGTACAAGGAGTGAATCATTTGCAAAGTTGGAAGATGGAAAATAATGATGGCCGGCTATTTAAAATTTTACAGACTGATGAAGCCCATTTTTTTTCTTGGTTGAGAGAAATTAAATCAGTTAATCGCCAAATTTAGTCTAGTAATGATCTTCATATGAACGCCTAAAGTACTACTGCTGCCAGAAAATGTATAGCCCGGGACATCATAAGGCATGGGCCAACTAGGCGCAGGACCTCGCCCTCGGCGGAGGCCTCACCTCGTTCTCGACTCAGCCTTAATAAGATCATAATTCGAATAATTTCAACGGTGAAATGTTATTTCCGGTTGAATTATCCAAAAGACAGGAAATTTCTGACGATATGTCAACTGGCTACGTGTGATGACCGTCGTCCACGTAAAGGCCTAGGCCTACCACAATACACCATCATTACTCATTCAGTCAAAAGGTGGCGTCGGCCGAGCAGGTTTGTGCGATTGTAAATCGTTCACATTTATCGGGTTAATATTTGTACGAGTATTTGACAATATATGCTATGTACAGTTTTCTTTTAAGTATCATAGGTGGGGTCTACATTTCTGTAGGGCCCCAGGGCCTAATTTTGTGTAGGGGCCCAGGACCTCAATAAGTCATAAGACGTCCTTGTGTGAATCAACCACATCGTTCAGGTTTGGTCTTTTGTTTTTTGAAGAACTGCATACCACATACCTAAAATTTAATACCACAACAGGTGAATGGAATTATGATTTATGTATGAATACGACCGTTTTCATGCAAAATAGAACTCCGCTACACACTGCAAATTAAGTAATAAAGCTACTATAGTCAAAATTTGGCATCGGCAACCATAACAGACATGAATGGCTTCTGAGATTTCTATATCTCACACCTAATGATTTCTGGCCGTTGGAATACCTCAAATAATGGATCTATAATGGAAATTGCTGATCCTCACCGGTATTGAAAGGTGTCATAATGTAGGACGTAGCGGCCTTTCCTGTTAATATGCTGATTCATGTTGAATCAGGTGTAATAATATAACTGTATTCAATTGGAAATATTTTGGGGAATATATTGAGCATTTACAACTGTTAAGTCATGGAAAGCAAGATAATTTATTTCACAATTACCCCTTTTCTTACCCCATCCTCCCTCAAAATTAATAAAAGTGTCCTTTATATTGTCCTTTTTTCTTTAGTATATAATACAAAATCCATATTATGCTGAACAGAAATCTACCAATTTCGATCTTCTTTGACAAATTGATCTTCTTTTCAGCGCATTTTACTTTAATAATGAACTTTTGAAACACAGATCATTTAGAGCTATGAAGTGAAGCGAACTGATAATACTGTTAATTTCTTTGTTGTCATTTGGCAACACTTGTTGTTGTTCCATATTGTTATTCCACTATATTGTTTTTCCATACTGTTTACCTTTTTGTAAAATGTCGTGAGCAATGTGTCTCAGATGTTTTCTCCCGTTACCAAGCAGTATTAAAGTTAATTTGTTCTTTTATGATTTGTGTAACATCGTTAAGCCATTAGCAAATATTTTGAACACGCATCATAGAGATTCAATGTCTTCCTCCAACCCAGCGTAGTCACCACCCAAATAATATTATTGTTGTTGTTGTTACTATTATTTTCACATGAATCAAGAATTAAAAAATCAAAATTGAGCTTCATTTTTATTATGTAAACTTAAGAGTATGCCTATTTTAAGCTTTTGAACGAGTTTTATCTTATAGTAAACGCAATTCCTAAGGTCCAATAACAATTGCTTTTCTCTTGTCTGGTTTAATTTCATTATTCACATTCTGAAAAAAAAATGCATTTTAAACTCAGTGGCGCAACAGCCCATGGCTGTGCCCATCTCAGTATAATGTATTTTAGCACTTTTTACTTTTCATAAGTATTTATTAAAGCATTATAGTTTTTTCAGATTATATGTTACTTCAACTTATTGCATTATTTCATAATTGGTCGAACGAAATTATTCTACATTCTTTTAATATGTGTAACCAATAATAGATGGCGCTACGAGTCCAAATAAATTGAAGAAAATGTAACACTGATCGCGAAGAATATTTTACACTTATTTTAATTATTTTATTTCTATTGTTGATTTAATACTAAATTGTGTGTTTGGGAAAACAAGTTTTTTTATTCACTATGAAATAATGACAAAAAGAGAAAAACAATTTTCTGCATCTTTCACAGATTTGTTCCTTAGAGAATGAATGGATAACCTGCATGTAATTCAAATGAGAGCTAGGTTGTTTTGTTTTTTTTAATTAGCTCTCAAAACCATAAGAATAAAATATAAATAATAAAAATATTTTTTTTTCAGCATTCTTGCTAACAGTCAAATTTATGCAAAATAATGAGGAGGAGAGGGGGAATCAATGCATGAGATTTGCATTTTTTTTTTTAATGTAAAGTTCACGGGCGTAGCTATTTATGAGTAGGCCTTTTGGAAAAGAAATAAAAGACACTCATTTCAGAACGTTACACATTTTAGGGCCACAGCAGCTTTTACTCATTAATATAGCTGTTACGATGGTAGCTACTCCCCTGATAAAGTGTTATAAAATATAATAAATAAAATGCATGTGTATTATCAGTAGTATTAAAAATAGAAATAATTAATCTGATTATTGTTTTTAATTAATTTGTAGCCAAATTACTGCGCGAAAAAATTGTTTGTTTGAACAACACTAATACTTAAGAAAATTAATTTACTGACAAACTGTAGGATTGAAATTTTTCCTTGTTCCTTGTTATAATAATACAGATATATAACTGATTATTTGATGATAATAGAAACAAAATTATAGAACTATTATTATGTAGAAAAAATTAGTAATGAGTAAAATATAATTTTTAAAAGCCCGATAAATTAACAATTAGTTATAGCTTTTTTTTCCTTGTGCAAAGAATATAAATTATAAACAGCAAGGTATATATGTGATGTATATTTATTACTATGTGTACATATATAATTTAATATATATTTAAATGATTTATAGTAATAATTATTTTTTTAAATTGCTGTCTTCAATAAAAATTGCCAGAATTATAAGACGTTGAATTTCTGAAAACAATAGCAATTATTTTTAAAAAAAAAATTTTTTTTCCTAATGGACTACGGATTTGTGTTTTACCATTGTAGACGTAGTATATTTCCCGGGAACTGTAGGAAGATACCAATCGCCGCAGGTAATTTTGACACACAGTTTCTTCCACAGAGGGAGGCACCTGAGCTCTGACGATGCAAACCTGTACTAGGAATTAATTTTGCCAAGAGCACACAAGCCAAACAGACACTCTTGGGGCTTTTACATGCCGTATAATCATACGACATGGCCGCTGTCGATTTTCTGCATCATGAAAACCCGCCGACTTGGTCCGGGGTCGAACCCACAACCTTAGGTGCAGAAGGCCAACTACAAACCAACCATGCCACTCAGCCGGGGTGCAATTTATAAAAAAACATGCAATTGTTGTAATAATTTAGTTAATTTTTAAAAATAATTTGTTTTATTTAAATGATGTGTTAATTATGATCCACTGAGAAGTCATAACCATTCCGCTACAGATTCTAAGACAAACGTCAAGAATTTTTTGAAATTTCGATATTTTAAAATAATCTATTTTAAAGGCCTGATATTATACTTTGCTTATACGAAAATTTCTATAAAACTTTGAGTATTTTTGAAATAGTAACTTGAATGAAATGAATATTAATCTAACGATCAGTTTAAATGGTTGTTTGTGTGTAACCCAAAATTAGAGTTTCCCAAGTCTTTGTCGAAATTAGAAGCTCCCCAATCTGCAATTTTACGCCCAAAGAGTTAGTGCTTTATTTATTTCATTCTATTTATGCTAAGACACAGTTTCTAATACAATTTATAATATTTCTACAATGAAACATTATAAATTGTATTAGAAACTGACTGGCAGGTATGAGCATAAAATTTTTGTTTCTCAGAATCAATAATTCCAGTTCAAATAAACATTTAAAAATGAACATTATAAGAACATTTAAAATGCAGTGGCACCTTCACTCATCGCATTAGTATTAAAGAATTTTCGAAACAGGCAACTTTTAATAATATTTGTTACGTTTTATAAATCATTTTGGTTCCTCTAAGATCCCCCCCCCCCTCCTTTCTTTTTGAACAAAAATTTATCTGTCCCTGACCTAAATTTAAAAAAAAAAAAATTTCTTATTTTTCTCTTCTAATACGACTTTAACCTCTTAAGTGCCCTCGAAGTATATAAACGTCTCGCTCAGCCAAAACGTCGATTGCTTGGACGTATATGTACGTCTTTCCGAAGTACGATCTTTTCTGTGCATTGGTATCCATAAAATTATTCCGAAGGCTTTGGAATGCAATAAAAGGAACTTGAGAGTGTTTGCGAAGGATTTACCTATTTCAGAGGATTTGCTTTTTATTCCTTTTCTCCCCCCCCCCTCCAATATATCACATACGCTCGGCTACGTAGATAACGGTGGCTTTGGGGAGAGAATCATACTTTAATTCGGCAGTACAGGGAATAATTATAAACTGTACAAATTATCAAGATAAATGTTAATTTTTGTACATAATTTTGTATATGACAAGCTCATGGAATCATTGGTATTTATTAAGGTTCTTAACTTAATAACGTTAAATTAATTATAAAATATATTGTGCAGTACTTATACATTTATAAGTGTATTACATCAGTGTATATGTGTATTTTATTTCTTACTATGTCAGAATGTATTTTAATTGTTTATTTTCAGTAAGTTAATATTTTTTTTTAAATAATCTTTTGTTTCCAACTATTTAAAATGCTCTCACCCCTCTCGTAGAGTTATCACACTCTCCTGGTGGGTGGCACTCTACAGTATGAAAAACGCTTCCGTAGATAGAACTTCGTTTTGTGCTAATTTGAATGCTATTTAAACCCTGGCAATGTTTGGGTTAGGGTTAGTCATTACGCTATTATTAAAATGAAACTAGCGACTTGCATTTTAGAAACTTTGGTGCAAGAGCGAAGAAGTTTTAGATTGGAATATAGCCAACCCAAGAGAGATCAGGTGAGTGGTTCAGATTCAGATAAGTGATAAATTATTTATCTTAAGAGCTTAAGATTGCGATATAAATTAATTGCTCCCTCGATTTATAATCTCTGATTGATCATAAATTGTTTGAACTGAAATAGAAGTTATTATTTTTATATAACAATGTCTGCTGAGATTCGGTGTCTCAAACTACATCCACAACTTTTGGGTTGTGGCAACTGTTCTGATCAATATCTAAAATACTAACAAAATTTTTATAGTGATAATATTTTCCATTTTTCTTTAAATTGGGAATAATACAAAACTCCTTATTTTGTTAATTACACTTTAATTGCCCAAATAAGAGTTTCCTTTTAAATGTTCAAATAAAAAATAACATATTAATTGAATAGCATAATATATTTATCTGAAACATACTACTAGAGTCAAAGGTTCCCGAAATAGTCCCCTACATTCACACGGGTGTTTATTTGGGGGGAGGAGGGGGTATATATCTGTTCAGGGGTTGGCAGCACAAATAAGAAGGGAGGAGGGGGCTATCTGAACTATACTGATGGCGTTAGATGCGGATCATTTCTGACAAACCGAATTTTTCATGGAGCAGGGTACACAACATCAAAATCTGAGTTTTGCTCGAGAAATCAACTTGAGACGCTCAAGATGCTGAAGAAAGCATATGAAAACTATTCAAGCACCAGAGGATTTTTACCTGTTTAGATCAGTGCTTCTCAAACTTTCAATATTTGTGACCCTATTTTTAATCATAGTTTTCAACGTCTCCCCCCCCCACCCACTACAATAACAACGTACTGAATGCGATAAAAAAATACTTTGACACACTAAGGCTACAATACGATCTTAATCATAAACCGTAATAATTATCAATATAAGTATTAAATTTTGTATATTTTACTTTTAAATAATGGGGATATTTTAAGAAAGAGAGAGTTACTCTTTTAAGAGTTATATATATATATATATATATATTAAGAGTTTCTCTCTTAAGTAATAGATATTTTAAGAAAGATTTATTTTAAGATTATAATCAATCGAGGAGAAAATCAAGGACTTTGGGGTGGGGGTTCGGACCCGAGGACCCCCCCCCCCCTCTTATATGCGCCAATGGTCACAGTATACTCGGAGTGGTTTTAAAAAGTATGATTGAAGAATTCAACGAGCATTAGAGATATACAGCTCGACCTTATGAGTGAATAACTATCAGCAGTTGCGCCTGTATTTCACCAACTATTTCACAACTATTTCCAGGCAGAATACATACTTTATGATATTTTGGGGCATCAAAAGATACAAGTTTTATATAAAAAGGATAATACCATATGTGATCACAAGATATGATTTGAAACGAAGTCAAGCGAGGAGGAATCAATTGAATCAAAGAACTTCTCAGCTCATGTGTTCCACTAATTTCCACATAAACGTTCTCAGATATTCCACATCCTATTTACCTATTTAACCTGACACCTACCTGCGATCTGCGATCTTTAATGACAGACGATTCTCATTTCCTCCACCCTGAAAGACCTCCTGTAGAATGATTTCCTGTCCCCACCCCGGTGATGAAGTAATAAGGCTCTCATTAGAACCTTGGAGGCTGCGGGGTCCCCTCACCCTTAATTGGAACCCCTCCGAGGAATTTTTGTTCGACCGGGGCGTCCCACACACCTTCGTGGGGACGCCCACTTCCGAAGACATCCCGGGGGTGAGAAGACCCCGCATTGGCGTCAATATTTATGGAATGCGAGAACACAGGAAGGAGAAAGAGTTGAGAGAGTGGCAGGTTTTCGACATCACTTGGCGAAGCATGAGCTGTAGAGACTGTTTGAAGTGAGCTTCCTTGAAAAAGGGGGATTTGGAAATATTTTCTTTTATGACGAAGTTTAATATTCGTAGTTCACACATAGCGAAAATATTATTTTCTGGACTTAGACACAAGGGTTTCTGATTTCCCGGGAATGTCCGGGAAATCCCGGGAATGTAATTGTCGTTCCAGGGATTCCCGGAAATACATCAAAATTTCAAAAAATTTATAAGCAAGTTATTTTTAAATAAAATTAATAATTATATAAAATAAGAGTACATATATAAATTCCAAAATTAATACTTATTTATATAATGAGCTAAAAATACACAAAATATGTAATAAATTGTTTATTCATTTTTAAAATAGGATTTCAGAAAGTACTTTTATCACTGAGCCTAGTTCTAAGGTTTGTGACGAACAATCCGGCAGCAGAAAATGCTCTCTCGGTTTTTCGACTGCATAATTTTTCTAAGCCAATTTTTACTGGCTTTAAGCCTGCTACAATTCTCGTCATAGTTTCGAACTCTACATTGGCCATCATTTGTCCTTCTTTAATGTCAATTAATGCTTTTAAAATTGCTGAAAATCTTTCAAGCATTGCCAACAAACTATTCCATAGTATTTTGGTATCCAAACAAACCATCTTTTCACAGCCAAACTCTTCTTTAATATATTTTTGTAAAATATCATTCTTGAGAGGTGATTTTCCGAATAATTTTATTACATTTCTAATCTTTTTTATAGTTTCATTTATGTTAGTTATAGAATTTTTTCTGCATAAGTGATATGAAACAAAACATCTGTTCCTACACCGCTTTCTAATTCTAAATCTAATGCTTTGTCTAAAACTAAATCTAATCTTTGCGATTCCCGGGAAATACCGGGAACAGAAAAAGTACAGAAATCTGATGATTTCTCGGGAACCCTGGATCCCGGGTTCCCGGGAAAGAAACCCTACAAGACACCTTTGCTACATCAGAAGGAGGAAATTTGTTCGTTTTCGTTCGCTTACAAAAATTTCACCATTTTGTGTGAAAATAATTGCGGATAGCTTAAAGTTTTTTTGTGTACCAATTTTTAATATTAAAAATTCAGTATTTAGATTTATTGTATATAGAATATGTAATATTTCTATTATTAGCTTCGTTTAGGTTATTGATGATTCCGTGTCCATGACGAATTATATTGTGCCATGGGCACGGATGACAACTCTTGCCAGATTTTTCATGATGTCTTCATAGAGGTTTATGTCCATGCCAAAAGGCACTCCGATATCTTGTAGAGATACAAAAATGGCAGGGCAGCTAAGGGTGTAAGACCCTGTCAGCTCGGTGTCATGATAGTTGTGGCAATGTGGATATATTTTCGCTCCAACAGGGTTGATTTTTATTCCACTGTGGTGCCCTGTTCTTTGTCTGCCAATTGTTTTTGTTATTGCTCGGTTTCTATTTAAAGTGAAAAGTTTGTTGGGAGGTAGGTATTGAGTTTTCCCTTAGTTTGTATTTAGCCAGGGCCAGGATCGATCCAAGGGTGTCGGCCACCCGCGTGCAGATTCTAATGTGCCACCCCTCTAGAGAATTTTTCATATTTTGTCTAATACTGAACATTGACGTTATAAACTCATCTACCTTTTTAAGAGTGAAAAGTAAAATATTAATATAAAAAATGCGGACACAGAATTCTCTCACTTCTTTCCTCTATTTATTTTTCGAAATTGTGAGGTTTTTTTTAATTGAAAATTAAAATTAATTTCCTCAAATGCAGATTGAATTTATACAACCCTGTGTCTTAGGTAATATTAACCACATTGGATATTTTAGTAAAGGAATCATTTTTGAGATGCTCTTGTTATAAGTATCGATCGACAATTCGTCGTTATTGCCACTAATTGCAACAAAAAAAAACCTTTCCTTTGAGGTATTGCCGACGCTGCATCGAATTTTGCTTTCAAATGAAGGATGTGTGTAAAGAGTTGACATTAATGGACAATGGACCAACGCACTGTGCACTAACATTCTATTTTTCTTAAATTATGCTGTACTTTAGGGAAATTGGGACTTATTTTGATCTTTCAATAACTGTTTAACATTCAGTATGTCAACTGGGTGGCGTAGTTGATTTGTCGCTGGCCCTCTGCACCCAAGGTTGCGGGTTCGACCACGGCCCAAGTCCGTGGATTTTCGTGATGCAGAAAATCGGCAGCGGCCATGTCGTATGATTTTGCGTCATGCAAAAATTCCCTTGAAGTGCCCGTTTGGCTTGGGTGCTCTCAGCAAAATTAAATTCCTAAGTTCAATTTCGCATCGTCAGAGCTCAGATGCCTCCATCTGGGGAGGAAACTGGGCGTCAAAATTACTTGCGGCAATTGGTATCGCCTATACGGTGCCGCTCTAAAAAGTGATACCAGCCCCTGGGGAATGAACTAGGCCTGCAAAGGTAAGAAATACCAATGCGCAGCCCTATTAGGAAAAAAAATATTCATTTATTTATTCGCCTTACTATAAGTTTAATTTTTGGTATATTCATTAAAAAATTTGCTTGATTGTTGGAACTATGTGCGGTCGCCCTTTGTTTTGTCCGCCTGTGTGTGGTGCACTCGCAGCGTACCTGCTAGGATCAGTCCTGACCATGGAATTGATGTCTGAAAGAATAGTGTAGCCTTTGATGTTGTACTGGAGTTAAAAAGATCTTTAAAATCTAAACTATATACTGAATAAATATTTTTATCTTTAATTTGTTCGATGAGTTCTTTACTATTTTTAATATGGTTGTTTAAGATATTTTTTTAACTCTATTAATATATGATTAAAATACTTGTAAAATTACATAAAGATAATCTATTTAAAAATGTCAATTATGATAAATTTAGTTCTCTACTTAGGTTTGAACTAAAAGAGAACTATGTATATCATAATGGTAACTATTATAAACAAATTAAAGGTTTGCCGCAAGGTAGCCCAGCTAGTAACTGTCTTGCCAATTTATATTTACATTATTTTGAAAATAGTTTCAATGACAACTAAGAATATTACATTTTTCGCTATATAGATGTTATAATCATTTTTGGCAAGCAAGACAACTTTAAACCTAACACTAATTTTTATCCCCAATACCTTAATTTAATACAGACAAATAGTAACAATTATGAAGCAAATTTTCTTGATATAAAATTTAAATTAAAAGATAATGAAATAGTTACTAATATTTATGACAAAAGAGAAGACTTTAAATTCAATATTATAAAAGTAACACATTGGGAGAGCAACAACGCAATAAATTTCTAGTTTCAAATAAATCAGAAAAACTAAAAAGCTATAAACATTTTACTAAATACTGTTTAATTCAAAAATACCGAATTAAATTTAATAATAGATATTTGAATAAAGGAATTCTAAATAGTAAGGATTAAGTTTCCATAGTTTATTAATAATTTATAATTATAAATTTATTATTCTTCCTAGATAGTTATAGGTACCTCCAAATTCTAATTTTAGATAAAATTACTTGTTCTCTTAAGTTTTTTTTTAATTTAATTTATTATTTTTTAATCATATATAATCTTAGTGTCCCTAAGATGATGGCAGTATGTTTTCAATTCTTAATTTATTATTTCTATTCTTTTCATACTTTTGCTAAGTGCTACTTTTCAGCCATTCCTATGCTTTGAATTTGTATTTGGGGCCAGAATCTGGCAATAACTTGTTTATTGTACCCATATTTAGTGCGGGCTCTGCATTTTTGAATCCAATTTTTAGGTAAGTTACCTTTTTCTCATAATGGATTTAGATTTTCTGTCCATTATTTTCAATAGGTTTTTGCTCAGTATTATTAACAGAAAGGGGGAAGGTTGGCTGGCCTCAAACATATTCAACCCAACTTTTATATAAATTATTTTATATTTAAGCTGTCCTAAGTCATTAATGTTTATAATGCTTTTATATTTTTCTTATATTTAACTCTATTATATTAATTTTTCATATTTCCATTTAAAATCTATTGTCTGGTTACCTTACAATTTCAATTATTTTCAGTTTGATCATGTTTATTCATCCCTCGCTCTGTAGAGAGAAATTTTGATTATATTTATTTTTAGTCAAAATTTCTTTACAAGAGAGAGATGAGTAAACATTAAACAAAACTGAAAAAAATTGAAATTGCAAGTTAACCAGACAATAGATTTGAGAAATGATTTATCAAAAAATAAAAATAATAGAGTTAAATATAAAAATAGGGATGTTGCAGTATTATAAACATTGCTGACTTGGGACAGCTTATAAATAAAATATTTTTTATAAAAGTGGGGTTGAACATGTTTTGTGGCCAGCCAACCTTCCCTCTTTCTCTCTCTCTCTCTTTATAATTACGCGTTTCACTTGTGTCCACTACTTAATATTTTATATTATTGCTATACCATTTGCTTTTAATCTTATTTTTGTTTTCAGTATTATTCATATTCTAAACTATATTTATTTAATAACAGATATATATTCTCAGAGAGTTAGTGAAAAGGAGCTCACTTATACATATGCCAAAATTTTACAGAAAGCAATACATTTTTCGTATAGGCAACTACAGCTGTTGACTCTTCTCAACATGATAAAATCCACTTTTTTTAAGCAAATTTTACCTGAAGTACATAATTTAAATTTAACGAACCAAGTTTTTCAAGTTATTTTAAGAAAATTGAGTTTAAGCAACAAAATGAATGACAACAAAACGAACGAATGTCAAAACAGTTTCAAAAGAGATTGGATAAGTAGAAATATGTGAGCTAAAATTAGTACTTTTGCTATTTTTAGTTTTTTGTAGGACAAGCTTCTACTCATTTAATTTCTTTCATTTCTTCTAAGCAATGCTATTTCGCGCGCGCGGACTTTTGTATCATAACTACTCAAATAGCTATTCAAATGCAGTTATTATAGAGCACAAACATTAATTTAGTTTTTAAATTTTATTATATTTATTTTAGAGTGTCATATGTGTATATAAGATTTTGCCACTTAAACCGGAGAAATAAGTTCACGCTCATTTTTAACTCACTATTTACTTTTTTTTTAAAATTTAAAAATTTAAAATCAAACTAGAGTTAAAAAATAACTCCGTGTAAAGATAAAAAATAGGCTAATATATTATTTCTTTGTCATACGTATTTGAGAACTTCATTTGAAGTTCTAAAAATGATCCATTAAAAATTTTTACACACGCATACTCAGAATGATAGATAAATAGGTAGATTTCTTTTTTTCTTTTGTTTTAAAAAGAAATTATTTTTCTCTAATTACTTAACAGTTCTTAAAAAGTCAAACCAGTTCACACACACATAAAAAGGATTATTTTCTATTAGAAAAGAAATTTTTGCTTTTTAAATAATCTAAGAAGTCTTTTTAAGGTTGATTCTCTGTAATAGCACTTTCTGATGTACCATTTATATTTAGTTAATCGAAATATTTTAAGTAAACATTAATTTTTAAAGTTAATTTTTTTGCTCTATCTCATCATCAGTTGGGGCTGCGGAAGCCAGGTGGTCACGGACACGTGGCTGGCATGCGATGAGATCGAGCCTAGTACCGATGAATATCCATCGTCCAAAGATGGTCGATGCCCGTTTTTATGTCGAGGGTTCCTCTTCCTGGTGTGGAGTGAAAGTTTGCAGAACTGGGTTCCAGCTCAGGTGTCGTCCTCCACACTTGACCATGGTTCAAAATTACGAGGTCCGTCGCCAATAGCCCTCGTGCAGATTTATGTAACTCTCACATAAATGGCATAAATGTGTTTTTTTATCCTACACCGTCTTCGGCATCTCTGCCATTAGTCGACGAGCAGCCCAATAAAATGATGACGAAGCTTAAAAAGAATACAAATTTGTCTCCTTAGAATTAAATTTTGTCTACCAAAAATTTTAAAACAATAGGGCAGTGTCTGAGGTGGTCACCATCCATTTCAAACTGGTTGCACAGAGGCACCAAGCAGAATCCTTTACTCCAATGCGATGTAAATGCCTTTGCAAGTAGGGGGCTTAAAGTAGCCCTTTCTGACGTAAATGTAACTCTCACATTCTCTGCATCAGTTGCGTTTTGTAAATTATTCATCCTGCAAAAATAATAGAATTTACGTAATTTACATATTGACCAAATGTTGATAAGTTCAAAGTATTCTTTGGTGATCCTTGGGTGATCCATTTTGAACAACAGTGAAATACGTTTAACTCAAAAACGCTTATGACGAAAAATCGGTTAACACGAAATAATACAACGGTTCCAACAAACTATTATGTATTTTCATGCATTTTTTCTCTTAACAAGAAACGGAAATCGCTAAACACTGAAAGATTTCCTTTCTGGGAATGAACAAAATACGGAAAACCCAGATACTTAATAAAACATCTGCGAATGTTTCTATATTATTGGATTGCCTTTTTGTATCATCGGAAGAATTCGTTGCAGTAGATGATGATAATGTGCGTGCAGCCCTAATTATGGCAGACAAATATATTTTGGAGTTTGCTCAAAGCACAGAAGATATCATTGATACAGATTCCGACAACGAAATTGATATGAATTATGCAGCTCACGTCCCCACGTCATTCGAAATGATTAACATCATGAAAATCATGAAAAAAACATTCTAGTGGAACATCATGTATCATCATCATGAAACAAACATTCTAGTGGAGAAATGAATGACAAAATGGACGACATCGAACAATTTGTTGGCATTTTGATGCTAAAAGGACAATGCAAAGAAAAATATCAGATTTCTTTCGAAAAAATCAATAAATGTTTTGTTTTCTACAAAACTTTAAAATTTACATTAAATTTCCTTAAGTTTGTTTTATTGACTTTTATAAATACATTCATATATACACATATATAGAAGGAAAATGCACTGTAATAAACTTAATTTTGTTGAATATATGCTTTTTTTTTGCAATATCCTTTAACACGAAAAATCTCCACAGTGTCATGTCCCGGTATGTTCCCTTTCTTATGATAAAATTTGATACCTCACAAAATTTGTGGTAAAATTGAACAAATACAAATTATTGCTCTTCAGAATGTATTTCTGGCACTATGAGGCCTTAACCATCTCATTTAAACTGCATTTATATGTATGCGTGCAACCGGATCCTGCCCTATATTCTCCACAAAAAAAAAAAAAAAATCAGCAATGGTTTCCAAAAGACCCTAACGTTGGTAACCAAATTAGCTTATAAAAACTCCTCACCAAACGCCAATTCCCTCATCAATATCCGTGATATATACACCTCCAGAAAGTTAACTCAACTTTACGGCACATAATAAAAGATCTCTAACAATAACCATACCATTCATACGGAACCGTCATTTCCTATTCGGACTTATTTTTCCCCCTCAACAGGGGAAAAACCTCGATGAATCAATTTGTATGGGAAGTCTATAATATTCCCATCAGAGTACGGAGAGAAGTCCACGGACCATGAACGTAGAAATAGGCTTTTGTGATGCTTTGAATATCAGGGGCGGAGCTGGGATATTGTTGCAGACTGGCAAAAGGCGAGAATATTGTGGCCATTGAAGAAAGAGATTTACACACGAATCGTATGTAAAAACATATGTTGTGGCTTTGCTTGACACGGGTGGGGAGCTTTCAAGGAGTCCTTTTTGTGACCTGTACACACATTTCCATATAGCCGGGAGAATTGATTTTTAGATGCTAAGGGATCTAATTCATGTGGAAAAGCGCGTTTTCTGGAAAATAAATATTTTTGTTGTTGTTTTCTATAAAAGTATATATTTTTGTATAATTTAAGCAATGTATTCAGAGTTGTTATTCAGATTTAATGGAATAAATCAAGCCTAAATTTATAAGTTCAGTTAAGTCTGAATTAAAGAAAACTTGTTATTTTACAGTTGAGAAATCCTCAAACGAAAAAGCTAATCCAGTACGGATTAATCCAAGTATTAATCTAGTTCTATCTAGGACAGAATTATAAGGTTAAATATAAAAAGAAACGAGCCTTACAGTAGTCGCATACGATGTGTAACATCTGACATCTTATCGTGGTAAATTCGTAATAGCAACTTAAATCCTGAAAAAAATGAATCGAGTAGGATTGGAAATAATTTTCTATGGAATAATTATATCTTTAATGAAAATTTTATTTAATTAACGCAAGGAGTAATGCAATTTTTTTATCAAAAATAACTATTCTTGTTCAATTTGGGGAAGAGCGGTAATGATAATTTATGATAAATGAAATATGACACATATATACTTGTGTTTTCAAAGTATTTAAAAACCGTTGAAAAATAGTGTCATTAACAGCACCACTGTTAGTTGTCGAAACATTTCGATTTGTGTTCATTTCGAGCTTGAGTTCATCATTCAAAAAAGCTATGAGTGGCTCGGCTTCTAGCAAACTGAAGTTAACTTTAAAATCACCACTCAAAATCATGGGAAGCGAGTGATTTTTTTTTTAAAAAAAAGAGCAGAACCACCTTCGGTATAAGGTAAAAGAGCAAAATGCAGGAAATCTTTAATTTCTTTAACCGTTTGATTCGGAGAAATGTATACGACCACCGAAATCACTGTTTGTCCATTTTCAAATAAGCATTTTGCCGCACATATGTCCCCAATATCTTGACTAACAATACCCAGTCCACTTGTTTGACGATAAGTAATATCCATATGTCGAGCCACAACATGTGAGTTGTTCTGTTTACGATAGATCGCAACACCAGCTGCTCTGTGGCCCGGTCGTTTAAATTGTACGCAGCAATCGAAGTCAGGTATCGAAACACGTTCGTCATTGTCTAACCACGTCTCTGCCTAAAGGACTTAGCTTTTTCTCTGATCCTAAAGTGAGAAAACAAAAACAAAGATCCCACGGCCTAGATCGCAGGGGCTAGGGGCGGAGCTCCTCCCGAATGAAGGAGAAAAAACAGAACTTCACTGAATAGCGCGCGCTTCCCCAACTTCCTGTTACGCATTTCCGTCCCTTTTCACGAAATCACTCCCACAAATCTCCAGCAATCGAGAGGAAAGATGTTACACATCAAAAAGTTTAAGGGTCAGCCAAAAATCATGATTTGCTTCAGAAATAATAGAACAAATAAACAAAAACAAATGAAAAACTGTAAAAAAATTCTTAGAATTTAAATTAAGTGTATTAGCATATTTCCCAAATACATAATAAATATATTATATATGATATTCCATATAGCAGCGTTCTCCAACCTTTTTTATCGCTGCGAACCGATAAATGTTTCATAGTTTTACCGAAGCCCGCTGAGGGTGGGCCGTTGATTGTTTATATTTGAGATAAGAGATATTTAGTAAAAAGATATTCATATATTAATAAAATTCTTCCTATTCATGCTTGAGTCTTTTATTTTGTGACAATAATAAAAAGTTCTAAGCATGTCTCTCTAAAGCTCAATTCTTGCACAAGCGGTAATAGCAATATATTAACTATTGTTATCTGCAACAAAAAGATGAACACTCTTCACACGACTCTTCTAACCAATACCCTATTATTCGAAATTCTCTTCTCCAAATATTCCATCTTTTACCGATCGTGGGCTCAAAACATTTTTCGTTTCCAATTACCGATACAACTCGAAGATTTTTTTTTACTTTTTCTTTTCTATTTTTCTGGAGCTGAGGAAACCTGTTATTTAAATGGTGTTCATCGAATGGTCCCCTGTCAAAGAGCCCAAAACAAACGAGGAAAAGAAAAATACCAACTCATGAGCGCGAATTTGTTGTGTTGGCGCAGTCATTGCTGTCACAGTTCCCCTATAATCAAGCTGGTCTTGTGAACAAGCAGAAAATGAGGGGAAATGAATGGACATAAGGTATCCTTTGCGATCCCATGGTCTGATAAGTGAAATAGGGGTGTGGATTGGGTTCATCAGATTGCTTATTTTTCGATATCGAGTTGAAGAAACAGATGGTTAAAAAGAATTACTACCACTTTTTCATTTTTTAAGTATAGAAAAAATCAGGCTTCATAATTACCATTAAGTGCGTGGTAAATTCGTAGATTAAAATCACATTTCGACTGTGTAACATTGATTATGAACTTCAAATGAGATTTTTATGTTTTTGCTTTCTTTTTGTAACATTAAGGGGTAGTTACAACTATCAGTAATCGAATTAAGTATATATGATTAGAAAAGTATATACACCTAACTTTTAAAGTTATAAATATGTTCTTCAAAAAAGTGTATAAAGAGGAAATCAAAAAAAAAGATACGATTTGTATTATAGAAAGAAGGATCTATTCCATATTTTCCGAAAACCATGCAAGATGGAATTGAGTACCTTATATTTAATTCGAAAAATAGTGTAAAAAGTGAGGAATATACTCCACTGTATAAGTATATAGATTTGCATTTCTATATTCAACACGTTTATACATTAACAAATGTCTTCAAAAGTTAAGAAATAAGAGATTTTTGGGGTTAATCTCTGAAACAATGAAGTTAAATCAAAATTAAAAATATTAATTCAAGATATTAGTTAACGATTTATAATTTAAATAACTTTTTTTAAGTACAATCGGACCTACATTTTACTAACCTCAACTTTGTGAACTTTTTCCTGAAACTGGCTCGTAAAGTATATTGAAAGATGAAAATCTCTCTCTCTCTCTCTTTCTCTCTTTGTATATATATATATATATATATATATATATATATTATATTATATATATATATATATATATATATATATATATAAAGAAATTTTCACATAATGAACTTTTTTCGGAATTTAGTGACTGCTTTAGATAAAGATCCGATTGTAAATTCTTTGGCAAAAATTATAAGCTGAGCAATTTTTAAATATTTACAAAAATCTAAGTATTTTTAAGAATTATGTTCTCTTTCCCAAATTATACTGCACGATCGGCATCGTTTTTTTTTATCTGTAAGTTTAAGTTGTAGGGCACATGAACTGACGTGAAAGACCATATATTGTACACCCATATCAGTGATACTCAACCTGCCGCATGTGGCCCGGCGAACTTTCCAGAGTGACCCAGTCATGGTCCATTACACTAAGAAATTGAATTATTTAAGAAAAGTGCACAAAAAATTGAGCGGGAAATTCTATCAATGAAGCAATCAAATCTATCAATTTTGCTATCAATTTGTTTTGATAGTGGAATGTAAACAACTGGCTTGGTCAAGGATGAAAGGAAATCGAAACTACCCCACACAACTCAGTAAAAAATACATTAAAGTAAATATATTTTTTATGTGTGTTTGATGTTAATTTAGTATTAAAATAAAAGCCGAAAATAAAAATTTTAATATTTTGCTTTGTCCAATATTGTTTTGGTCATATAGAGTTTTTCCCCATTATCCTCACATAGCGGCCCGCGTGAAGTACCTGTCGTATAAATGTGGACCGGTGGGAAAAAAGGTTGAGTACCTCTGCTCCATACCCTCAATACCTTGATATAGAAGGTATCTGTCTAATAGCATAGAGTAATGTGGTCGAATATTATTGCATATTAAAATAAAATTATCACTAATAGCAGTAACATTGGGTTTCGTAAGTCAATTAACAATCATAAGTCAATTAACAATCATATGTTTGACTGCTCACAGTGTGTGTCCGGATTCTATTCCGCATCACAATTCTACATCCGTTGCAAGCACGTATCTTTCAACAATGTTGGATTCATGGTAATTTGTTCTTTGCTGTCTCCGGACCAGAACGCGACGAGAATCACCTAGACCAGCGATACTCAACCTGCGGCCCACCGTGCCTTTTTAAGTGGCCCGGTCATAGTAAATTGCTTTGAAAAATTCATTTGTTTATGAAAATTTGGTGGGAAATTCTTTGTTAAAAATCAAACATATCAGTTTTTGTTTTTGCTGTCGATGTCGTGTGGGTGCGAATTGATATATTATTTTTCAGATTACTGATAACAGACAACAGTGGAGTAGCGACCATTTTATGAGTGGAACTAATTTTTAACTATCTTTCATACTTTGCAAGCGAAAAATAATCGAAGAAAATAGATTGTTTCAAGACGATTGAGAAGTTGACTATTTTGTTATGAAAAACAAGCATGGTTTAGTAATTGTTTGATTTGTCACGAAATTAAAAAAGTACCAATAAACAGTAATCGTTCAACGACACTTTTCCTCGAAGATCTTTTTTAAGAGATGATAAATAATATTTCTTGAATAATCTTTACAACTGCAAAAAAGTGTTTTGTCAGTGGTAATGTCACAGCGATCAAACCAAGGCACCCTACGAAATTTGTTATATCACTGGTAATCATATGAAACCGTTTACTGATGCAGAAATTGTGAAAGAGTGATTCTTAAATTCTTCCGATTTAAAAAATTTCAGTGACAAAAATAAAACTAAAAAAAGCAAAATAGGAATTTTAATATTTTGATCAATTTTCACATTAAAAATTCTCTACGTTACCTTCGTCTTAAAGCATTCCCCCCCCCCCTTCCATTAATCCTCATGTTGCGGCCCGCGTAAAATAGCCATCATATGTATACGGCCCGCGTGAAATCGCTAATATATGTATGTGACCCGGCAAAAAAAAAGGTTGAGTACACCTGATCTAGACACAGTTGTAATAAGTATTTACTCTCATTCATTCTTTGACTGTACACATAGTCTTTGCCCAATTCAATAGGGTCTTAGTATTCGGCTTAATGATACACAGTTAATTGCCTTTCTTACCTACAAATCCTCATGATGAAAATGCCTTTGAAAGGTGGTTGCTGAAATTCTTCTCCCGGTTACCACAAAATAGTCTAAAATGGGGAAAATAAGGATTTTTTTTTTTTTTTTTTTTGCATCGAAAGAATCAGAAAACTATCATCAAGAATTGTTACAACAGTGATCGATCTCAAACAGAATTTTCTATTTCGAACTTATTTCAGTCTAGTTCTAATTCCTGATCTAGTATTTGAATCATAGAGTAGGAGATATTAATAAATGAGCGAGTGTGATGTTTGATGCCGCAAGAACCAGCTTTGTCTAAACAGCGCCAAATGGAAGAGATCAAGCAGAACAGCACTGTCAGCTTATAGACCTATTTCCAACCATTCGATGAGCTTCCCCTTTAAAGAATCTGGTAAACAAGTTATATTTGCCACTCAAATAATATTTTGAACCCAAGTAAAGTTTGAGAATGATCAAACAACTCTTGAAAGTTTGAGATGTGATGTAAAAAAAAAAAAAAACAGTTTGAGAAAAATGCGTTTTGTTTTAAACATTAATAAATACGTCAAGTTATTTAACTATTAAGTCTGTATTTTTATATATAATTTAAGCATACACTCTAGAGCGATACTAGGACTATTGGAAACCTGTCAGGTAATTTAGAATCAGATAACGAGTGAGTGAGTTAACGTCACACTATAAAGTTGTACAAGAGCAATTGGCGATGGACCTTGTAATTTTTAACCATAGTCAGGTGACGAGGGTGGCACCTGATCTGGTACCCCCTCATCTAGCTTCCACAACACACCAACGAGAGGACATTTGAGTCTCGATAGATTTAACGTGCAATGGCCATCTCTTCACTATGGGTTTTCAACGGCACTGGGCTTGAACTCATAACATGCCAGCCACGAGTCTGTGACCTTAATCACCGGGATCAGACAATGAAGGCGTTACCTCAATTTTGAACTCTTCCATGTCATGCCAAATGAAAACTTTAAAAATAAATTAATTCTATTTAATGCTCAACGGAAATCATTCCTCCATTCAATGGATTTCTGATTTTTTTTTCATGCTAGGATTGAGTGGAACTGAATATCAGAGTCCGCAACCTCAACCAAAGAGCTACCCATTTCAATATAATCGTTTAAATTCGTCTCAAATGAATGAATAGTCTATAAATAAACCAATGCATTTGATCTAAATATCTATAATTATTTCGACAAAACCATTAGCTATGTATGCCTTTCTATTTCTATAACACATTTAATTATTCTTATACAAACAGACGATTTCTCTAAGCACCTAATTCGTCAATTACTTCAACCCCTGTGGACAACGAGGGGGTCTCAGTCCACGCAATTCGAGGCACCAGACGATTATCAATCTCCTTCGATCCCCATCAGAACAAAAATAATTGAAAAATTCTCCGAATAGATCGTTTGCCTTAACAGGCAACAACTAAACAAACATCCCCAGCAGAAAGGGGAGGAGATAGGGTGGGGGTAGCAACATCCTTCTGAACCTTTCCTCAATTAATCACGAACTCCCCCCCCCCCCCGTTCTAATAAAATACCAAACGATAAAAGTAGGAGTGAGGAGGGAGTGCAAGAAAACCACACGAGAGAAGTGAAAATAAAACAAAAGTTACTCGGGGTGATAAAACTTACCACATCATGTGCTTATTCTCATTTCTTGATGTGATAAATTGTCGCTCTCTATGTGTATAGTAAGAATAATAGCAATAATGATAATATAATAAATTTGCTCTGCCCATGAACCGAAATAAAAAAAAACCGACTCTCGCGAAAGGTTTTCTTCTCATAATGATTTCGAAAAAGGGGCCCGTGCCCCATTAATCTCTGTCATCACCGTTTATATAAGGGTGGGCACATGCCCCCAGGATAGCTTTATGTGTGTTTAATCAAATCTTAAATAGCTACTTGATTCTCACGCAAACTGGGCTTTGGATCGGTGTAATTTGAAGGGGGCGTATATGAGACGTCCAAATACTTCTTCGAAATCAGCACTTGGATAATTTATGATACAAACGAGAGAATTCGAGGTTTCCAAGACCTTGCTCTTGATCCCGGGTTCAGCTCGGGATTGGAAGATCTGGTTTCGAAAGATTTGTTCATTAGATTGGCTTAGCTTTTCAACTTGGTTGATTTTTTATGATAGTAGTGGAGGAGTAATTGTATTGTTGTACAAGTTTCTTTTTTAAAAAGAGGTGAACTCGAGATGATTATCAACTTTTTAATTGATAGTAATCTGAAAAGAATGAGTGTAATGTTTTTGCAGTTTAAGAGATTTTTAATGGGTAATTAATCTTATAAAATAATATATATATATAAAGAAAAACTGAGTATATATTTTTAAACTGATTTTTTTTTTGTTAGTCAGTTATGACTTAATGGTGAAAGTTAATGTTATTAACCAAGTCTGATACTACTAATAAGAGTGAAAACATACTATTGTATCTCTGACATAGAAATACTGTTTTGAGCATAACTTGTAATTTGGGAGCTATTTTTTACTGCGCTACCGAAATAAAAATAGTTCGCCAAGATTTAATGAGGCCAAGTAAGAAAAAATAGTTATTATTAAGTAAAATCATTTTTTTAGTTAGTTTTACCCCGTTGATAAATTTGTTACTTTTCATCTCTGAAAAATCTTCCGTTTCAAAAACAAACATTTAAAAAAAAAATTCCGTTTTGACAAATTACCTGCCACTGAACTGCACCGAAATAATAATCATTCTTCCGATAGGAAAGAGAATAGAAGTTGTAAAATATATAATTTTAATTTTTTTAAAAAAAATTGTAATTGTTGTTTTGAAAGAGAAAATGTTTCTATGAGAGAGAGATTTTGAAAGTCAAACGTTTTTTCTTATGTGTAAACAACTAATGACAACGTTTTTTTTTCCTTACATTCAGACTGTAGATAGTGTTTTGTGCTTGTTTTAAATGTTATTAAATGCATAGAAGAGACTGATTAATGAAAGGATTATTTATTTAAATTAATAGTTCTTCATATTTCAGTTTCCCGGAGATATTCAAAAAGAGATACAATCACTTTGTGCATCAGATGTTCGAATCTTTTGTTCTTCATAATTTTTTGAGGCATCCCTGCCGGAATACGGAGGTATTATTGAATTTTTGAAATATTAATTGAAGAACAAAAAAAATCAAGATATTAAATAAATTAAAAGATAAACGAATCATACTACGTACATCAGGTGGAATTAAAAAAAAAAGCTTTAGTTATTGATTCTATTACGCGTGCAGTATTACAATGAACCAGGAAGATTGTATTTGAAAACAAGAAAAGAACACGATTGAAAATTAGCTGGTATGGGATCTGCGAAGGATAAATATTTTTGATAGAACTGGATTATGTTTGCAATAATTTAGGCGAAAGAAGTATCCGCTTAACAAAATTGGAATGCTGAAGAGGCGTCAGATAACAGATGATACGAAAAATTAAATTGTCAGCCAATCACTTTATTAGTACAAAGAAAGGTGTGAGTATAGTGCACAACTTTGATTTTAATAAAACATTATCTAGTAGAGATACTGAACTTATCACACATAAGAAAACAATGCTACTGTAACTGGTATAGAAGGTTAAGGAGTAGCAGGTATTCACTATTTATTTCATGGTTCAGCCAAATTATTAGTTTCTACAAAGACGCTGAAATAGAAAACGTTGGAAGGAAGACTGAAGGTATAATATCAGTTGAAGATATAAAATTGTAAGAGAAATCATTACTAGAGATTTGGTACTGATTTGAACAATAAAAGTATTTGACTCCATGTTTGTTGATGTTTATACCAGTGATTCCCAAAGTGATCTGTATCGACCTTAAGGGGTCTATGATGACCTGAAAGGGGTCCATGGCAGCAAAAAGATAATTTGGGGGTCCGTGAGGTGTAAATGGGGGTCTACGATAGTGGCTCTCATTATACCAGATTGTGATTTTTATTTTTAAAAAAATTTAATCAAAGGTGAACTATATTTTATTTTACAGATTTATTTACTAAATTTAATGAGGTTAATTTGCTGTACAAGCTTACAGCATAGTTTTTTGTTTAAATAAGAACCATCCTTTCAGCGTTTCTTGCCAGAAGTAAGCTAAAGGAGTATAATATTGGACGTCGCGAATGTTCCCATTTTTTAATTGGCAACAGACAACCTGCCAGGTACGTTAAACATTTAAATGCCCTTTATTTAGGCTTTGAAACTCGGTTTGAGAATTCTTTGACTATGGTAGCACCACACTAGGAAAAGAATTCATATGGTCCCATTGAAAAAAAAAATGTCATGTTACAAAAGAAACTGATCGGAATATGAAGTTACAAGGATCTTAAAATAAAGTTTAGAAACGGATATCAGAGCAATTTTGGCTTTAAAAAGACACACATGTTATTTAGCCCGAATTATGGAGTATTGTGAGAAAGTTTTTAATTGCTTTCTCCAGTGAGAGTTTTAGAGTGGTTGCTAATCTCCAAAGTAAAAGGAAAGAAAAAAGACTGGACACTACTAACTGAGGAGATTTAGGGTCAGTGAGTGTAATGGAGAACATTTCGGCACCCCTGCAAAGTCAAGTTTTGGGCTCCAAGTTGGATTTTACATAGGGTAGGTTCTTGGCGGCAGCTAGGCTTTGTCCCCTTTTCCGTGTGGGGGTTGCGGGGGTGTACGTTTCGCCACTATTTAGGGTTAAACCTTACAAGATTGATGCTAAATGTTAAGAATTTGTTATTGAAGCACCAGATTAATCCCTCCCATTATAAAAATGTGTTTGTACTTTAATTTAATTAACATGTGTGAACTCTAACATGCATTAACGCTATACTTCGCTACAGTTAGTTCTTTAAATCTTTTGAAGTAAACAGTCTATACCTGCAGTCAAAAAGACATTTAAGCTGATAAATTTGGAAGAATGCAATGTTAGGAAAGCAAAACCGAAAAATATGGCAATGGGTCTATACGACGAAAAGTTTGGGAACTTCAGGTTTATACGGTAAAATATGTAATCGTGTAAGTACTTTTATGTGTTTGTGTTTTAACCAGAAAATAAACACAATAAAAAGAAAAGCATCTTTATTCGAAGCTTTGTGATAAAATTCAGAAGTTATTTGGAATTCATTTAGAAATTTTAAATGAAAAGTAAACTGCCTTCAAAATTATTAAATAGCAAAGTAGAGAATGAATTTAATTTCTGATGACGTGACTATTGAAGAAGCTTCGAAATAAATTTAATGATAAAATAGTGTTAGGGAAATATATAAAGTTTGTAAAAAATAAATGGATTGAACTCAGTTTTTTAGAACACTCTTCCGAATAATAATCCATCATCAAATGATATAAAGATAGTTGATAATTTGATCATGTTAAACTATCACAAAATCAGAAAAATATGTGGCAATTCGTCGAAGTAGACTTCGATGTATAGGAAAATAAAATGCTGAATAATTCAAAGATGATTAAAGTGGATTAGTTTAATAACTTGAAATCCTACTTAGAAGATAATACGGTACAAAGTTTTGATGGATTTGCTAACACGAAGATAATCCAGACAGCAAATATATCGTTGAACGAATGGTTGGACAAAAAATATATTAATTAATACAAATCTTATACATTTTTTGAAATATTTGAACCATATGAAGCTTTTTTACCTAGGTTGTTAAGACAATGATAAATCTAAAACTCAAACATGGAATCTGAAGAGTCATTGGGAATCACATGAGAAACTTATGTAAACCTTCATATCTTCCACTTTAATGATATTGATTCCCCAACATTTGGTTTCAGAGCTTAATTGAAATTGATTTAGAAAATTTTTTTATAGTTTCTAGACAAAAGATTTTTAAAAAAATGAGAATGGTCTTTGTATTCTTTTCTCAAAATCATACACACTTCGCTAAGTATATATGGTTCCGTGTAAGCAGAATCATTCGTAGCTTTCTTTACATCATTCTTTCTGTTACCATAAAAAGAATAGCCATAGCATGTCTAGAAAATGCTGGATCGCTGATGACGAATTATTCTGTGGAAAAAATTAATTAATTAACAAAATTAACCACATTTTTTGCCATTCTTGCCATAACTTAGAATGTAAATATCAGGGCTTCGAAGCGCATGTTCTTACGTTCCGGTTTTAATTCCGGTTCAATTAAAAATATACCGGTTCAGTTCCGGTTTTCGTTCCGGCAAAAATAACGGTTTTTGGTTCAGTTCAGAATGAATAATTTTATTTTATGTATATTCCAATCTTAAATCATCTAGTTCATTCAATTGAATTAAAAGTACCTTCTACAAGTAGTTTCATGTGAAAATGAAACAGAATATTACTAGTGAATATATCTAAACAAGAATCGAGAAGCTAAGTACATCTAGTGATAATAATTATATGGTTGACGTTAAATTATAAAATATCGGTTAGTTGGTTACAGTAACAAAATAACTGAAGCTGTATCGAACCGAAATAAACCGATATCTTTTTTCGGTTCAGTTCCGTTTTTCGTTCCAACCAAAATAACGGTTTTTTCCGGTTCGAAGCTCTGGTAAGTATGCTTTCCATTTATCGCTTACTGACACGTTTTATGCGTTAGAGACATTCAACCACTGTTTCCCCTTTGCATGAGAAAGTTTTAAAAATTCATTTGACGTTTCAGAATAGAAGATTAATAACGGTAAGAATTCATATATGAAGTGAAAATAAATTATTTTGAACAAAAATGAGAAATATATACATATTGCAATAATGCCGACCCAAAATGTATTGTCAGAATTTTCTTACTCTCATTGAAGCACTTTTATATCTAAAAATTATTTCAACACGCTGAATTCTTTCAACATTACTTAATAAGACTTTGTAAAACAAAGTTCCTTACAACTAAGCTCAACGTTGCAGAAAAACGTTTAAAATTTTCGAATTAGTTTTTAAAAAAAAACACCATATATAAAAGAAATACATGCTAATATTATCAGCAAATTTCGCCAAAAAAATATCGAATTTAATACAGGCGTAAGGATTTAAAAACACCAGTTGCCAAATTCATATGTTCAAACTTGATTCAATAAAAGAATTAATTGAACACATTGAAAATCACACATAAACGAAATAGGCACTGTATTTTTTTTTTTAGTAAATAATTAAATAACTTACTTTAGTGTACTATATTAGGAAGCTGGCACCATGCAATGCGGGTAGTCAAAATTTGAAAACCTTTTGAAAAACAAAAAAGGAAAATGTATAATGTTTTATCAAAGGGTAAACAAATCATAACTTTTCATAAAATTATTTCATTTTTAAACACATTGCTAAAGAAAACTTAAATAGATAAAAATGATATTGAGAAATATGAAGAATTGTCAACACAAAAAGAATGTAAAGATAATATGCAACTGTGGTAAATATAAATGATAAGAAGTTTCAAAGCGAGAGAAAGACACTTATAAGTTTTTATCTTATTGACCTTCAAATTGATGATATGATAAAACCTTTTGGAACTGCGATTCTTTTTTTTATAAAAAAAATCTCATTGATAAATTTTTTAAAAAATAAAGGGCTTTTTTTTTACTAGTTTTCGATCAAAGCGAATATTTTATTGAGGAAATGATTTATCAAAGAACCATCCAAATGTGTCAGGGTTTTTTTTATAGAACTTTTGTTCTATTAATTATTTAATTAAATTGAGTCGACGAGAATTGATGTATAGTAATATTACCGTTTTGTGCAAGAAAGATATATATATATGTATGGTTACTTCAATTCTGTAATAATAACTTAGTGTTCAAAAAAAATTTTGTGCTTTAAAACAAAATGCTATACTTGTAGTAAATTTTTTTAAAAAAACCATTTTTAAATTCTAGCTTGATTCTTCATAGCTATAAAAAGTAGATATCATAATTGCATTGAAGAGCCAGAAAAACTGATGCACTAATCTAATATTTTGTAGGTCCACGACGGAGACGAAAGACTGTAGAAATGAGACGTAACATGAATTTTACGAGATACTAGTGTAACGAATTCTAGACCCGTTCTGAAACTCTATGTGACAACGCGGACTGATCCGAGGTGCTCGCCTGCGCGCGCGCCACTCTAGATTAGTTAGTGTTTACCTCTCGACGAGAAGGTCGTTGTTTTAGCTCCGTCAGCGAGCTTAGTGTGGAGATTTGCAGTCGGTGATTACCTCTCGACGAGGGCAGTTACTTAGCTCCGCTAGTGAGCTTAGTGTGGAGACTTGGATTCCGGGGATTGTCTCGCAACGAAAGAATACGGTAAGCTCGACCAGCAAGATTTGTGAAGATATAGTTTAGTGCTTGTCTCTCGAAGAGAGATCTGTGAGTTCCCCCAAGGAGCTTTGCGTGAAAGTTTTTGTATCTGCTGGAGGTGGATGTGTTGGATGCCACACTGGCCAATAATTTGCTTTATTTATCTACATTTGTCAACAAACTCGGGATATTTCTGATGTTTACTTAAGATATGTACAAACTGTAAATAATTTTATGTGGTGTGAGTGTGAACCAATAAACCATAAAAAAATCATTCAAGAGCCATCAATTGACAACGCTAGACATTACACTAGCAATGTCCTATAGGCAATGCATACCATACTTTCTGTGGTTCATTCCACGGATGTATTCTGAAGTCACGTTCGATAACGTGTTGCATATATCTCTCATCTAAGTCATAACATCTCAATTGTGGTTATGACATTCAGATGTCACAACTTGGACTTTAATGATAAAACTACAAGCTTAAATTAATATTCTCGTATCATATAACGAAGTGAAAGCGTTAAATATACAGTTTCAAACAGATTTATTCCTAAGACTGATGACATCCTTGTGATTGATGTTTTGATATTAGAATATTAACACCAGACACACAAATTTTGTAGCATTCAGACGCAAATCATCTTTTTACTGTACCAAGACCATTGCGAATTTTTGTTAATTATTGTTTTATGATTGTCAAATACTGGATTTTGAGCCAGACGTGTATTCTTACATTTTCTCGATAAAGAAGGAAAAGCGATTCCACAGACTACGTTCAGTGCCGTATTATTCATTAGAAGGAGTAGGCAATTGCCTATGGGCCCCACACTTTTTAAGGGCCCACAAGAACGTGTTCTTTTTTCTGTTAGTGCTCCAAAAACAGGCTACAGGGCCCCAAAAATTTTAATGCCTAGGGGGCCTCCATGTCGTTTAATCCGACACTACGTTATTTGGGTCTGGTTATTAAATGTCAGTGCTACCATGCTAAGCAAGGACACATAGTTTATCACCATGCTATCCTCTTGGGAATTTAAAATGGTCGTGTGGGGTCTATTACCCTATATCCTGCTCAATATATTAAATAGTTCGAATGTTGATGATTCAGTATTAAATTTCGATATATATGTTCCATACATAAATATTATGCATGCCTATCATTTGAAATGATTATTGGCAGTCAAATCATAGTCCATCCAGCATCTCTTTACGTCTGTATTTAAAATTTAGCTAAGGTTCTTTGCTGCAATTCTTATAATTGCAATATACATTTGCAAAGAATGCCTAAGAAAATTTAAAACTCTATTTTTACTTTTTCAGGCTGTAATATATCGCACGAGTACCAACTACGACACATAATTGAAATTTATTGTTCTTTATCATTATTAAGCCATAAAGTTGTAAAAGTTTGGAAGGATATCTACTGTCTTATGTTAATAACGAATTGATTTGTATTTTGCATAAGCTTCTCTGTACTAATTTTTCTGAAATTTGACTGAATGTATACATATAAAAATTTTGCAATGTTGTTTTTTTCTCTTAGAAATGTTCTTAACTACTTTTTGAAAGCATGAAACAAACAAAAAATTGCTTTAGGAAATGGAACAAAATAAAGGAAATGGATATAATTTTCTTTTTATCTATTGTTTTATCAGACGTATTTTGTTTCATTCTGACAGAAAGAATGAGCTATATATTAAGGATATAATAATTAATCTGCTGGATTAATGTTATGCTTACAAATTAAAGACTGCAAATAAATGGAAATTTAGGAATGTAGTACTGTTTAATATTCCAACTAAGTGTTTCGAAGTTAAAATGTTTTACATAAATTTTTTCACTCGGGAATGGTATAGCAAAGAATAACGAAAGTTTATTCGACAAATTGAACGTTAGTTATTATTATTTAATTGAAAAGCATTTTATTACAAAAAAAGACTCATAGTTTCGTCTTTGTTCGTTGCAGTTTTTTGAAAACTCATATTCTGATATGATTTCTTCATGAGATACAATAAAAATCAACTCACTTAAATTGTAGTCAGTATACATACGCTCGATTTATGCTTGATTTAATTGCAGCTTATAATGATGTATTCAAAATATACATTTTCACTTAATTTAATGTTTTGAAAATGGTGTAATTTTTAGAATATTAAGATTTTCACAGTATATTATTTTAGCGTATAGTTTTATTTTATAGGTTATGCATTCAAAACACTCACTTGCGTTTACTTTAATGATTTGGAAGAAAATAATAAATTTTAAATATTATAATTTCTAACATATATTTTTTCCGCATGTTGTTTTTGTTTTATAATAATAATCCTCAAATCAACATTTTTCTTCAACAAAAAAAAAAATCACTAAGCGTAAGAATAAATGTTTATGCAATTTTGATTTACCAATCTTTCTTCAAAATTTTTAGTTAAATATAAAAATTTTCATTTAGTTATAAAATTTTTGCTAAAATTTCTTTTAATTTTGAATATTAATGAAAGAATTACTTTAATGAATTTGCAATGCTTAGTAAGCATCGTAGAAAAGTTTTCTTAATTAATTGCGGTACTTGCCTTAAATTACTTACTTTAGATTAGCTTTACTTGTTATATATACAGTTTATTTTACACTTACCATAAAATCCGGCGTATAATGCTCACCACCGTATAACGCATACCTATACTTACAAGCTGCTCATTTTAATATTTAAATATATTTGCCGTATAACGCGCACCCTTTTTTGTTCAAAGGAACCTGAAATGTGTGTGCGTAATGCTCTTATGTTTTGAAGTCCTTTACTCGAGGTATTATTCAAAGCCTTAGATAAAAATAGTGTACTTCTACAAAAATAGTATTCCTCCTTTAAGAGTAGTCGGTACCCCCTATACCGCTAATGTTAAATTGAGCTATTTTAAGTACCTTTTTCTCAGAAACTGTTATATATAAAAACTTCAAATTTTGTCTGTATATTAATTATTCTTTTACATTTATACTGAAATGAGATTCTTAAAAATGGTTGTTAAGTTTTTTCAAAATCATTTAACGTAAGAGTATCCCTATGAATTTTTTGAAAATTGTCATTTTTTTTCACGATAACTGACTTTTACAAAAATATTTTTGGAATATTAAAAAAAGCTCACTTCAGTATATATAGTTACATATCAGTTATGTTCACTGAAATTTGCATGAGTACCCTTTGAGCAGTTTCTGAGAAAAAGGAACACACAGTTTGAAATTTATGATTTTGAAAAAAAGGCATTTTTAATATGAAATGTCACTTCATCACAAAAATTATGAAATACAACATGTATTTGTCTTAATTTATTACACATTAGCTTATATTATATTTATTTTAAGACTTTTTTGTTTCCTATTTTACTTAAATTGTCCAGAAAATACATACATATAGCATTTTTCAGTTTTCGTTTAACGAGATGTTTTGTAATATTTACACTAGTTTTCTCAAAATCTGTATAAATTTTTAAAGAAGTTTTATCTGTGATGAATGAAAAACATCAAATCTGAGAATAAAACATCATGAATGCCTTGTAATAATGTATCAAAATGTGAAAGCAAGGATTTGGGAATATGTGATTATGCGACATTTCGAAAGTTTTCATTAATGTTTTGTTTATTTACATGCAAACAGTAATTAAAAAAGTATCAGATCTCAAAAATTTTTTTAAATTTGGTCAAATGATTTCTAAAACAGCCACAATAAAACTGCTTTTGTGTTTTTAAACATGAAATTTATGTATTTTTCTGTACGTAACAAACTTCTCGCTAAGGCAATAAACATCACATTTGATGTATCATCTCATACCTTTTTCTCAGAAACTATTAAACATAAAGACTCAAGATTTTGAATGTTTTTTAATTAGACATTTATATTTATACCGAAGTGAATTTTTTTAATATATTAATTAGATTTAGACAAAATTTAGTTCACCCAGCATCATTATGAATTTATTGAGAATTGTCATTTTTTTGTTGTTTTAAAAATATTTCAAAACTGTCACTTCAGTGTACACAATTATATATAATGAACATAGAGTACATGCATACAGTATATTTTCACAATTTTAAAAATATAAATTTTAGAAAAAAAGTAATTTTTGGAAAAAATCCTACCTTGAGGACAAAAAGAAAGTATTAGTTATTATCCAAAATGTAATTAAAGTTTAAATAGTCTTGATTCC